>CM067064.1:31833169-32140669 GCA_033980235.1 Diadema setosum | reverse complement strand
TCCCTTGTTATCAACCAAATCATTGATATTCCTGAAACCTTTTCGTGCCAGGATTTGAAAAATACAGTTTTATGCCCGATTTGAATAGAACTATTTCTCCACAATGGATAATTTAAAAAATCAGATCCCACTGAACGATATAATAGGGACATGGCATAAAATACATCTTTCCAAAATGGATTTGCAACTTCTTGGGATAAAGTTAAAAGATATTAATCGCCAACCCCTACTTGAAATGACTTTGTTATAAATGACTGCATGAAATGACTGACATCATCACATGTTCCTAAATCCATTCTTCAAATCCATGTCAGTTTTAATGACATACCAAAATACTCAACATCTGGTATTCTAAGACCCCCTCTTCATTATGTACCAACCACTTGTTTTCTACTTATTTATCTGGCTTATTCTCCCATACAAACTGAAAAATCTTAGTTTTTATGATTTTCATTAACATAGTTGAGGGAGCTGGTATTGATATAAAAAGATGACTGAAATATGGCAACAGTAATGATTTTACAATTATCACTCTTCCCAAAACCGTAATATATCGTTTAATCCAAGAAATCATCTGACGTTTTACCCTATCGAAAATCCTATCATAATTATAATCGGGTATTTCATCAATTACAAGATGAAAATCTGTACAAAGATAATCATCCCGCACAAAATGCACTTGTCTTTTAGTTTCTAAGTCATTCCTACCTTTTGATGCACCAATCCAAACTGCATTTGCTTTTTGCATATTGATCTTCAGCCCACTACATTTTCCAAATGAATCCAAAATATGTAGAGCACTGCGGAAACTAACATTTGTACCATCTTGATATAGTGCTGTGCCATCTGCATACTGAAGGATCTTCAATTCTTTCGCGCCGACAAAGATTCCTTTTACCAGGTGCGAATTCCGAATAAACATCCCAAGAATTTCTACACATAACAAAAACAAGTAGGGAGGTGGGTCACCCTGCCCACATTCCCTTTCTATTCGAAATCTGCGTGTTACATGTCCTTTGACAAGAAGACTAGAATAGACATCATCGTACAGTAAATCTATCCACCGAATGAAAGAATTACCAATCTTAAAGAAAGAAATGGTTTTAAACAGAAAGTTGTGAGAGACACTGTCAAAGGCATTAAAAAAATCAATTAATAAAATCATCCCGGGGACTTGTTCCCTTTCAGTATATAGGCAAGTATATCATACACAATTCTAATGTTTTCACCAATAAATCGTCCCTTCAAAAAAAAAAAACTGTTTGGTTAGCATGAATAATACGATTTAATACAGTTTTGAGTCTACTAGCAATACAACTTCAGAGTATCTCATAAACAACATTCAACAACGAAACTGGTCTCCAGTTTCTGATAAAATGTCTAACTTTATCACCCTTAGGAAAAAGTGTTATCAAGCCAGTCTTTTGCGAAAGAGACAAATTTCCTGAAGTGTAAGCAAAGTTCATTATACGCACCATATACAGGTATATACCTAACTCTTCAAAAATATTTTTACAAATTCTACTGTAAATCCATCTTGCCCTTGAGCTTTTTTTTTTTTTTTTGGGGGGGGGGGTCATATTCTTCAATGCATGCTTAATTTCACTAAAAGAAATGTCTCCCTCTAATGGCTCACGCTCTTTGTCTGTGAGATATTGAAAATGATATTCACTGCATCACAGTTTGCATGAAATCTATACTAATGTTCATAATATAAAACAATTTCTTTCATAATGTCTTCTTGATTCTGCAACACTCTATGATTATCATTGATCAATTTCACAAATGATTTTTTTTTGTACTATCCTTTGTTTTTCCAAATTCAGAAAATATTTTTTTTTTCCAAATTGCATTTCTTGCAGCCGTAGCCTATTTGCTGCCCTTTCAAATTTTTGTTGTCTAAATTGTTCCAATTCTTCTTTCAATGACTTAATCTTATCTATATTTTCTCTGGTGTTTATATTTTGATCTAACAATCTTTCTAATTCAACTATCTTGTTAACAAGATCCTTATCTACTCTTTCTACTTTTTTCTTCTGTCTAATAGCATACAGGATTGTCACTGGTCTCAGTTCCATCAACAGTGTGTCAAAAAACAACTGGTCATCAATAACAAATTTATAATCACCTTTACTGATATCTTCTAACTGTTTACCATCAAGAAAACCAAAATCAAGATACTGTAAAGTAACTTCATTTACCTTCTCTTTAATAAGGTCGACGAATTCAGATTCTTTCAAAAATGCATTATTAAACTTCCAATAACTGAATTTCTTGTGACATTTATCCAACACAATGTCAAGGCTGATCATTGAATGGTCAGTTTGATATTCCAAATCAAAAAGATCTACTTTGCTTCAGTGGTGTTGGCTATCGCCACGTATATATATAAGATTTTGTACCGGGGTGAAGTTGGCGCCATGGATCCACCGAACCAAAATCGTTTTTTTTTTTTTTTTTTTTTTTATCTCAAGAAACTTTCCCCTAGCTTTTCTATTACCAAGTCTAAGATAATTGAAGGTATCTACTTCCATATTTTGGCCCAAATTCCAATCACCACAAAGAATTTTATGCGGATCATCGAAATCCAATAAAATATTTTCCATGCATCTATAGAATTCAGGATGATCTACTCAGGACGAATCATGAGTACAATAATGACGGCCATGCAAAGAGTCACAGTCACTGTGGAGACATGGATTGGTGTCGCTGCATTACCGTTGGGGGAACCGTCCCGTTGGTCTGTACTAAGAGCAGGTGTCCTGGTTGTCGATTCGTGAATTTCTTCACTGGTATTGAAGCCAGCTACACAGAAGTTAAACAAATAAGATAACAAAAAATGTTGAGCAAGAGATGAAAGGGGCAGACTTCGCTTTGTTCTTAGAGACAGGAAAGTCTTTGACTACCAATATAGTATCACACATGCAATTTTGATTTCACAGCATTCAGCAGAGACTACGTACTGTACCCTATGAAAGGCACCATTCAAGTTTCCAACATACATGTACTTGTCAGGATTGCATGCCTGACCTACAGATCATAACCTGCGATCTCCAAATTTTACATAGTGTGACAGTTTTATTTCAAAATGTGAATGACTACGATTAATAGCAGCCTCGAACTGACAGAAAATATAAAAACAAGCTTTTCTTTGCTCATTATTTCCAAGTATAAATCTCACTTTATTGAATGACTTACTAGTCCTTGTTCCATCCATTATTGGGACGCAGACTCCCACTGCGTTCCTCTTTTTGCCGAGTGGGCAATCCGAGTCCCATTGAGCCTATAAGGAGTTCAAGAAGACGATACGTCACAAGAAAAACACACACGGAGCACACACATGCATACACTCACAATATTATCACATGCGTGTAGGGGGGAGTGCATGGGGAGAAGTGGAACAAAGAATTGTGATTTGGTGAATTTTCCAGTACAACTTTGCTGATATTTAGAATGGGACACTCATGTCTTGGACCTAAAGACTACTGGATAATGGGTTATTACTTCATATTCCTAAAAGTTTTATATTTGCATTATTGATTTAAAAAAAAAAGTAGCTTCCGAAAGGAAAAAATTGGGCCATCCCCTGGGAGAAGTTGAACAGTGGTTGGGGTAAAGTGGGACGAACAATAACTATAGGCTAGTAATAGGAGCATATTATAATAATGTGTGTGTTTGTGTGTATGTGTGTGTGCGCGTGCGCGTAGGCCCTATGTGTTGGTGTGCGAGTATTTACATTTGAAGAGTTTCATGGCAAAACGTGTCATATCCATTATCGTCCATCAGGGAAAATTGTATTTTCTAAGCGCTTGAAATTTAAAGAAAATAAAAAGAAAATGATGATATTCTCATCATTAACTTTGAATGAAGGGAAAAGCGCGACAGCGATGATGTCCCATTTTATCCTAGCACCCCAAAGATTTAAAGGAATTGCGGCTAAAATCACAATTGATCTAATTTTTGCAAAATCTTTAAATGCAAATTATTGAAACTCATAAGGCCTACATATAGCGTGCTAAGTGCCAGCCAAAGTGTACAATGAATTCAGAAAGCACGTCACACTGGATGTAAAAAAAAAAAAAAAAAAAAATCAAAAAAGTGTCTTAAAAAGGAATTGAAAATTAAACTTTCCAGCAGTGTTTGTGTTTGTGTACCATGTCTTTGTGCTCTGTTGCCGAATACATAAAAGGGGATAAGACTTGCAAGTTGATTAGTTCAAAACTTTTTGAGATATGAGAGGTATCCCACTTCTCCCGCGTCCCAGTTCACCCCACTCTCCTCTATACATGTACCTGTATGTTATACCGATATGATAAATACATTTGATGTTTACGGGAAAAACAAAATCGGCTTTAAATTCGTGTATAGTGAAAGAAACACTTCCAAACTGATTTTTTTTCTTTACCCTTCATGAATGTCATAAAAGGTTTTAAAAAAATGGCCTAAGAATCTGCCTCTAACCGATAAACTTGTTGATCTATTGCCATTCACCACATAGATTCTCTTTTGTGAAAATAGTATTGAAACTTCTTAGAACATCAGTGTCAAAAACCAAAGAAAGTCATTTTTATGCCTCCGCCACGATGTGGTACCGGAGGCATTATGCTTTCGTGTTGTCCGTCCGTCCGTCCGTACGTCCGTCCGCATTCGTTTACGCGATATCTTGAGAAATATTGACTGGAATTTTACCAAACTTGGTTCAACTATAAAGTATGATGGGGCAATCACTTGATTAGATTTTGGGTGAAATCAGCCAAAGGTCAAAGGTCAAAGGTCTTGGACAAATCATGAAATTGTATCCGTTTACGCGATAACTCAAGACTGGATCGAGCAAATTTCACCAGACTTTGTCCGAGGATGATGTATGATGGGACAATTACATGATTAGTTTCATAGTGAAATCGGACAGAGGTCACAGGTCAAAGATCAAGGTCAAATCCTAAAATATATCTGTTTACGGGATAACTCAAAACTGGATGAAGCAGCTTTCACTAAACTTGGTCCAAGGATGATGTATGATGGGGCAATTAGTTGAGGAGATTTCAGTGACATTGGCAAGAGGTCAAAGGTCAAAATTTCAAGGTCAAATGCTAAAAATGTTGCTATTTCCCCCATATCTATGCATTGCCCAAAGGTATTTTATTGAAACTTAGTGTAGTCATGTACTACTGTGTAGAGATTCTCCAGAGAGAATTTCTTGTCATAAGGTCAAAGGTCAAAAGGTCAAAGGTTAGGTGAAATGTTGCAATTTCACTTTTCTTGCAAATGGTTTAATATATCTTCGTGGAACTTGGTACATTATGCATGTACTGACTGGCAGGGATTATCTGTGGAATTTAGGGGTCATGGGTCAATAGTCAGGGGGTCAAAGGTCAAGGTCAACTCCTCAAAATTTTACTGTTTCCCTCATATACTAGTATATGCAATGATTGCATTATTAGTTTTAAAACTTAATATATACATATATTACCTAATGGAGATTCTCTGGGAAATTTCCAGCCAGAATGTCAAAGGTTAAAGGTTAAGGATCAAAGGTCAGGTTTAAATGAAAAAAAAAATCTATTTTGTACTGTAATTACACTCTTTCTTCATACCTTGAATAAACTTATAACAGGGTCGGTCAGAAGTCAAACAAAAATCCTCAATTCCCCAAATATATGTACCTGCACTCTTAGGCAATTATAGCAAACCCAGTTTGATGAAAGTGAACACTCAAGACATTTCTGACAAACCTGTCATATCAATATTTTGACAGTTATGTGAAACTGTCATCACACATTGTGAATACACCTATTGGGAGAATCATGCATTATTGCGGAGGCATCAGTCGCCATAGCGACATTTCTAGTTTTTTGATTAAAGTATATTGTATATAAAATAAAACCCCATTTCCAAATCGAGTGTGACTCGACTACGACATAGCATTTATAATTATCTATGTTTCGGAACGTCATCGGTCAGTGAATTAAGTGCAGTTTAAGTAGGGTTGCCCGAACGACTTTTATTTCTTGCAAATGGTTTAATATATCTTCATGGAACATGGTACATTATGCATGTACTGACCGAACGACTTTTATTCAAAAGGTCATCATCGGAAATAAAGCGTATACTTGATTAACCCTTTACATACCATATTAATTTCATTTCCATAGCTTTGTGTGGGAATTTGTGCACATGCGCAATTGACTCAAAAGAGACCTTTTTCTCTTTTACCAGTGAGTTTTTATAGCTTTTTAGAGAGGGTAGGCAGACAGCCTGTAATTAGACGGATTTGAAATGGGCCCTATCTCTGTTTATATATATTTGTTGGGGGTCTGTGTTTGAGAGTTTCATATTCAATGACAATTTGATGACATGTGTGATATTTTCAACAAAGCGTTCTACTGAATCTTTGTTTCATCGATTTTCACATTGCCTTGGAATTTCCTTTGTTGAATGGAGTACTGTCTGGTACATAAAAAATGGTGCGCTTTTCGTATCACGTTTTCGACACAATTTCTCGATCTTTTGTTTAATTTCCAGTAATCTTCAGATTTGGATGCGATTGCTTTCTCCTTCATATAACATTTCTTCCTCGAATCTTGGTGTGAACGAAAACTCCTATTCCAAATCAAAAAGGCTTGAAAATAACAGAAATACGTAGGTCAATTCAATACGCAAATATTTATCCCTACATTTCCTTCATTAAATTTGCATTACCTATATAACTGTGCTCAAAACCACATTACAAGAGAATGCACAATTCGAGCCTCTCATAGATGTGTTACCAACATGCCGAGGACATTTATTCATGTTAAGCTCATTACAGGGTGAAAAGAAGGGCACGAATATACTTCTTACTTGGATATACGAGCACAGTAGCAAAAGCTACAATTTGAAAAAGAGCCTCCATGGAGGAGGGGACAAACAAGAACAAAATTCACTGATCAAGTTTCAAGAGTGAAACAGTGAAAGTGTGACAGATAGAATTATGAAATACTTTATGAAATGAATTGGAAGGAAACAATGAAAAGCAAGGATGTATATAAGGAACACGATTAAGAAGGGTAAAGTAAGAAAATGAGAGGCAGCAAAAAGAGATGGACTTCATGAAAGAAAGCAAATGAGTAAAGAAAATTAAAAAGAAGAGTGAAGAAGAAGTGCACCCAATGTTGTTGTTATTGTTGTTTTATTTTTTACGAGGGTATGCATCTAAGATTCCAAAATAAGTGGCATAAGGAACGGCTGAGGAGATCTAGAGCTGGTATCTCACTGAGTGGCGAACGTTTGAGAACGTAGCGAATTTGAGATTCGCCAACTTTTCTGACGAATGTTTGCGAAAAATCAAAGTTCGTTTCTGCCATTAGCGACAGTTAGCGACTTTTAGCGATGTTTAGCGACAATTAGCAACACTTTAGCGAATGTTTGCGAAAGTGTTTGCGAAACACAGGTGGCGACTATTAACGAATGTTAGCAAATGTTAGCGACAATTTTGCAAATGTTAGCGACAGTTTTGCAAATATTAGCAACTGTTTGCAAATCCTTTGCGACAATTTGCGAATGTCCTTGGATCTAGAAAAGTAACAGGCGATTATGTGTAGTCAGACCCATAAAACGAACGTAAAACCTTCCCCTGAATTCAGATCTCTTGTGACATCCGTTTAAGATCGATTTCCAGTATATGGAAATAAATTTCTGTCAAGAAGAGGCTCAACGCGTTGCTATCATTGAAGAGCTGCTTTGTCAGGCTGCTGCTACAGCTATTGTGCAGCATAAGAGAAAAAAAATAAAGAAAAACAAGAAACGAAGAAGAAAAGAAAGAGAGTCAGACAGTGGTTGTTGCAGAGGACAGACTTTGGTCAATATGAAAAGCTTTTGCAGCAATTACAATCATGATGGAGATGTCAAGAGCTTCAAGAACTTTCTTAGAGTGAAACCTTGTCTGTTTTAAAAGCTTTTATATAGGAACCATATGGTTACTATGTCTTGTGACCTAGCAGTGGCGAATCAAAAAATAAAAATGGTGCGGAGTCTTCATAACTCAGTGGTCTTGATCAATATGCATATTGATATATTATATATATGCATAGTGCATGTAATTCCATATTGTTGCAGTAATTTCTTTCCTCCAGAGGTAAATGTTTTTCATTAAAGAAAAATACATCAGCGACCTTCACTACACAACATGGACTTCGGTGGTATATGAAAATGGCAATTCCAACAGTTTGCAAATCATCATAATAAAGAGAAAAAAACCAGCATGTACATTTTGTAAATCAAACAATCAGAACAGCCTCTTTCAATTGGATGAAGTAAGAAATCTTTGCATTTTCTTGCTTCGGATTCCAAGGGAATTTGTAAATCAGTGTTTTACATTGTTTATAGAATAGATTTCTCCGTATAAGATAGGCGCTATGAGAAACATTCATAAGTTGCAGAATTATCAATCATTTGAGAATTACCACGTTTATGCATAGTTAGATTTCTGAGGCCATAAATTCTACGTTATCTATTCTAACTTTGACATCAAGTGTGATTGTTAAGTTTTCTGTCTGTTGTTTGTTAGAAATATATTTTAGTATTTTGCATCATATTTTTTTTTATTAAAGTCATTTTTTTTTTGAAGAATAGTGTTGAAGAAAATTGTTGATCTTATGTACTTTGTGATGCAACATATCATTTCCCCATCTTATTTTTGATGACATCCTTTCTCAACCGCCTGCAGGTTTTACCAAATTTTAGTATATAAAGTACTACTAGTATTATTAATTACCATGATTGTTACTATCATCATCATTTTTATTCCTGCTTTTGTTTTCATGATATTAAGAGTTGGTCAATCCGCCTAAAATGTTTGACTTCCTTTCCGGAACTGCTGTCATAATAGGGGACTAGACAACACAATTGACAACACTGGCAGTGTCATCAGGTAGTTGTTACTGATAAACGAAAGAATAATACGTTTTTGTCAACATAGATTTATAGCTCAAATCGAGGGGCATGAGCAGAGTGAATGTGCCTAGCAGACCATAAATTGGGCGTCGTGTTTGGACCTCTATACCATTTCGATCAAAACGCATATCTCGAGCGCTGGATATTAGTTATGAAAACAGGGAGTCGTCATAGTTTTCCATTTATACAGCCAATACCCCCCCCCCCCCCCCCGGACTGCCATACCTCTCAAGCTATACTAGGTTAAAACAGGCCATCGATTACAAAGTTTCAAAGTTTGCCTGTTTTATCCATAATATAGTATCCGGAAGTTGTAAGATTGTAAGATTTTATTGATTCTATCGACCCCCTCTCGGGGTATGAGAGTGCAAACATAATTATTTACAATATATGAATACAGAAATATAAGTGATCAATGTACATGTACATGTGAAAATAACAGATATGTACTTAAATAAATTATTATGTTTACAAAACAAGGCGTATAAAAAGGACGTTTAACTACTCTACCACTACGTGTACAAACATTCTCATCTACTTTACTTTCTACAAAACTACTGTCTTTCTTCTTTGGCATTGAAGTTGTCCTGAAGAACAAGCAGTTAATGCATATTTGCGCTATAGATAGTATTGTCTGCGTGTAATACAAAACATTAGCGTTGCGGAGATGTAATACATCTGTTTTGGGGGAGAAGCAAGGTCAAGTTTGAAAATGTTCGTAGCTAAAAGATATTGTGTAAACATTGCGTACAAAAATCGATAAAGACTTTGCCTTTGATAGCAGACCAGTGGATTTAACCATTCGTGCCGTCACATATCGGCATCTCTTTCCGACTGCACATCCGGGTTGTGATGGGCTTTAAAATCTTTTGTATTATCACACGACATATAGGCTAGATCAGGGACCTCCCTGGCTATATATAGAGGCGTCTTCAATGGACAATGATTTTAAAAGCACCTTAACCCTTTGCGTGTTTCGAGTGTCGATTGGCTCAGAAAACCTCGTAGCGTTTAACACATCCAATGTCCAATAAGTCCCTATCAGAGAATTGGCAAAACGGGCATGATTTTGGCATAATAAACCTTCGGTATATTACCATGATATCTTAAAGGGTGTGTACAGTTCTGGTCGAGGTGAGGATTTAGCTTTTAACGTTTTGCGAGATATTCACAAACCACTCTATGAGATGTTAAAGAGCATGCGGTTCTAAGGGGTATCAAAAGTTTATTCGATGAAAATCGGTTTTGAAATGGCTAAGATATCCAAAAACAAGGTGAAACAAAGAGATACTAATAAAGTTGGGGCATGTCGCCTTTTATTATCAGCACTTTTTTTGATATCTCAGCCATTTGAAAACCAATTTTCATCAAATAACGTTGAATCCTTCTTAAAATTACATGCTCTTTCTTATTTCATAAGAGGCTTTTCATTATCTCACTTAGGAATGTTCAAAACATGAATCCCTACTTCAACCAGTACTGTACAGTCCCTTTAAAGAAGTATTAATATACAGTTAGAATTCGACATATATTTCGAGTGGAAATAGATTTACAACAAACTTATAACTCTTGGATCCAGAACTATATAGAATAGCCTACAATGGCTTATGTTATGACATGCATGAGTAATATGCTGTGGCATATAATATGCGTCACTCTACTTGCTCTAGGAGATGTTATAGGACCTATATAAAGTTGCGACATTATTATACGTTAACACATTTAATTTTTACTTTCAATATCCAAAATAATACAAGTCATTACAAATTAACAACAATCGTTTCTACAAGCATGTGACACATAATGTTACACTCTGTCACACTCCGTGACAATTACGGTATCACACGGTATCACACGGCCTCATATCCCAATCTGAACACGCAATCAAAATCACATCAGCCATAAATCCTCTCCTGGTCAAAATCGATTAGCATTATCGCTGTTGTTTGTAGGCCTAGTGAGACAGTTGAAACAACAACAACAACAACAACAACAAACAAACAAACAAACAGGCATAATTTTTGCATGTCCTCCACACTCCAGTTTGACTGCAGGCTTCGGAAAAACGAGAAACAGCCGACAACGCAGCGCCTGAAACAATACTGAGTACACTTCATACCTGTATAGACACGAATAGGATGACAATGGCTGCAGCTCGGAGTTGGACCTTTCCAAACATCTTCCCCGGTGCTTTGAATTCTAGATGATTTTCTCTTTTTCCAAGATACAGATGCAACTTCTCAAGTGAGGAGGAAAGGCGAAGTGAGTTTTATAGTTTATCACGTGCGATGGAACCACTACGTGGTATGAAGTTACGAGGGTATGGCGTTGGCAGGAAGGCGCCGCCTCGATTATCGCGAAACACAGTGTCATGTGATGGGCTTTTGCCTGCTTTTGCCGGTGTCACTGGCGATCCGTTCCGCCAGTCGATAAGTTCCGCCGGAACTTATCGGCGGACTTTAGCCAGTATATCAGATCCCCCAGATCCAATCGGCGGGATTTTTGCCTCACCGCCGATTAGATCCCCCACCGCCGATTCGATCCGGGTCTCTACCGTACAATGTACACAAAGTGGTCATGGAGAAACACCCCTTCAGTAAAATGTACTCTTCCATTCTCCCTCTACAGCCAATGAACTTCTTCAAATCCCTCTGACCAGCCAACCGAACAAAGTTGCCAATTTGAAACCCGGACTACAAAGCGATTCCTTTTTTTCGGTATCTCTTTCGTCGTCATGGTGGCCATGGTACAGTCACAGAACTCTGCTCTGTAGAGTTTTGCACGATGTGACGTTAGTCATGCCAACCTCTCTCTGATTTGAATCATTTTGAACAAAATAACCGAATGAGTTACTGTAATTGGGATGTTCGGCATGCTTCATGTTAACTACTGTAATACAAGGAGCTTCATATCAAACAAACTATGAGCTCAAATAGTCCACCTTTATTTTAAAGGGCTCCGGATGATTTTCAGACTTTTACATTTGAACAACTATAAATTAGTCAAACTGAGTACAGAATTTCAGAATTCATAGTGATTGGGATAAGGAATGAGAATGTTTTCAAAATTTACAACAAATTGCAATGAACAAGGATGATGACATGACAGCCTCACCATAAGAATGCATGAGTTCGGGCTCGAGCATGCAGAACAAAGGAAGAAGGCATGCATAGATTTTTCACAGGTGAACTTGTTGAGCAAGCGGTATTGTAATGGAATTACAATGCTACATTTCTGAAATATATGAGGGTCTGATGTCATCAACACTGTTCAGTGTAATTTGTTTAAGATTTTCAATTTATTGGTTTCTCTGCTCAAGGAACACAATAAATTCCACGAATCTATACATGGAGCTGTTGATTTATGTACTACATGATGTCAAATTATGAAAATCGTCCGGAATGCCCCTTTAATGTCTATTTTCAGGGCACAGAGTCTAATAATTTTAGTGTGATATAACGACCAATATAATCGCCAACGTCATACATGCATGTTCGTTTGGTTCATTGTTTGTTTTTTTTTTTCAGTTGTAACAACTAAAAAATGACGGGATGAATTTTGTTTTTGTGTGTTCAGTTGTCTTTATTATATCTTGTGTCCGTGTGTATGTGCATATGAATGTATGTGTGTGTGTATGTGTGTGTGTGTTTCTCTTTTGGGGGAGGCAATCAATCTATACACAGAGATTACTTCAAACAGGCAAGGTATTCTAAGAAGATACAGTATAGTTTTGGTTGAGATGGGCGATTGAAAATTTAACGTTTTGCAATAATTAGAAAGCACATTAATTGAAATAGAGAGCATACGATTCTAAGAGAAATTGAAAGTACATTATACGAAATCGGTTTGGACTTAAAAAAAAAAAAAAAATCCATGTGCAGTGGGCAGATAAGGTGGGCCCATAGGGTTCTTTGTTTATACAGTGCGTGTAAAAAAACACACAAGATTTGATTTCAAATCTGTCAAGATTGTGTCAACTTTACACCAAAGTGAGACGCAGCATCTGAAAACCATAATTATAATACTTCTCTTCAAAATGATATTTATGCATACACGGTCATGGATGGCTAAGTAATCATTCTTTTTAGACAATGGGTAGATGGGACTTGGGACCAAGTTTAGACACTGCAAGAATCAATGCACCTTATCAGAAATTAACTTAACAAATGGAATATTGAAATTGATAATCACAACTTACCATCGGGGTTTTTTTTTTTCGAATATCTCTTTTTAACATTACATCCCATGCCCCTCAACATGGCCACCATTCCTTCCCACACAGAGATTAGCTCTTTTCTACATCTCACGCACAGCTCTGCGAATCATTTTGGCTTGATGGCGTAGAGCTTCAAATTCATCAGTGATTCTTTGTCTCAGAGTTGCAATGTCAGGTTGAGGGATAATGAACACTTTGCTCTTGAGATAACCCCAAAGAAAAAAAAAATCGCAAGAAGTAAGATCCAGAGATTCTGGTGGCCAATCCACATCATGATACAAGGCAATCACCCGATTTCCAAATACCTCAGCCAATCTGTTTCTTAGTGCAACTAGTCGAATGACTGCTGCGCCATCCTGTGCTCATCATATTAGGCGTCTGAACACACCCCTTTGTTGCACAGGAAAATTTTCCATTAATTCAGGAATCACATGTTCATTTAAAATTTGTAAGCATCCTTTTTCGTTGCGTTTGTTTTCAAAGAAGAAGGGTCCTAGGTATGTCTCACCAGTCTGAACATTCAAAAAAATTTTTAAAAAGATGAATTGAAAAGGATTTATGCTGGTTTCACTAACTGAAACTTGGTCCCAAGTCCAATTTGACCCATTGTCCAAAAAGAATGATTAATCAGTCATCCATGACCGTGTAAGAATAAATAAGATGTTCAGTTCAAATTTCATATTTCCATTTTCTCAATGATGAGATTACAAAATTATTGACAATAAAACAAGAATCATGCCTTTTGATTGAAGAAGAAGAAAAAAAATTCTCGACACATATGTACATGGTCATATCATTACTGAAGATGTCACAAATAAGTATCAGAAATATGATGGGGCCTACATAAAAAGCTTTAACGCTTGTAAAACTGTAGGTTCCCAAATTCATAGGCATATAATTATATGGAGAACGGATATGTTTGTCTTGACCAACTAAAATTATATCAGTACGAAAATTGATAAAGAATAAAGTAATGAACCACATAGATATCGCAAAAACCAGACTGTATACGGATCTCGCGGTGTTTGAAAAGGAATGCTGTATTAAAAAATGTATCGGTACCATTACATAACTTTAATAACTTGAAGCTGCGGACAAGGACAAAATACTGGGAGTATAAAAAAAAAAGTTGATAAACACTTGGAAGTGTGTATGCACTAAGTAATAACTGTTTTAATTTGCGCTTGAAGGTGAATAAAGACAAAGAAGAAGTAATATCTTGAGGGAGGTCATTCCAATATCTGGGTCAAGTAAATATAATTTCAAGTAAATATAATTGTTTTCTTTGCAAAAAATAGTGTGAGTATATAGTGTGTATAGTGTGATAGGCGTCACTCTGGCAAGTGGGATAACAGTGGATAGAGCAATCCTTTTGAAGATGTGAATAAAAACAGATGATAAATCATTAGTTGTTAGTTACGAAAATTCCGAGATTGTAATAAAATAGGTCTGGAATTTGCAGAATTCTGTTTTGATGAAAAAAACAGTTGGTATGAGCAAAATATCCGGCGTGGTTTATGATTCTTATTGCACTCTTTTGAATACGGAGAAGGGTATCTGATAATGAGTGAATTGCATTTCCCCACACCATTGGAAATGGAAAAATTGGATGTCATTGGAAAGAGGAGATATATGGCTTTATGATGTTGCTACTTATTGAAGTAAACACCATCTTCACAAATTCGAAATTAAATCTTGTTGCTTTTTTATACGTACTGTAGCTAAGTATATCTCAGCAATTTGAAGCTAATTTGTGTAAAAATGAATTCTGAATTCTAAAAGAATTGAATGATGTTTAGTATTACAGGTTTCTCATTATTTGTTTGTTCTGAACACCATCTTATAGCAGTCTCTTATAATGTAGGACCTCGTTGAACTGTTCTTTGAAGTTTTGTCTATAAACAAAGGCTAATCGCACACTGTCTGCTCCAGATGATCGACTCGTACGTATTTGTGCATGCTATTTAGCTAATACAGTGTAGGCCCTACAGTAATTCATTTCTTCGCGCCACTTGTACGAGGCTATAATAATGATTCATTTAAAGGGAAATTATCAGAGCGTAAAAATAGATTTGTCCTTGATATCATAAAAAAAGAAGAAATAGCTTTCTTAGATTTTTTAGTTTGGTATAGACATCCACAATAAACAGATATTATTTTGTTTTTAATGAGGCTTACTCGCACAACCCAGATAGGATCGGCGGTTGCGGAACGTTTATGGAACGTTCAATATAAATGCTGTAAGAAAATAATAAAACAAACTTGAATAATATATTGCTTACTCATCAATTATCTAGGGATCCACGTCCTACAAGCTTAGCTTTTTTGTGGATCGCTATTTTCCAAAATTGAAGTTATTTTCTGAAAGCTCACGAAGTATACATGTATACGCATCGTTCCTTCTGATTATTGTACATATGTTGATGTATATAATTTATTTCGTATATTACATGAACCTTTTGTAAAAGTGTAGACAATATCATTTTATGATATGTATACTTTGTATTACGTTTTGATTTTCGTTGATTGGAAATAAACTATGATTGATCTTGATCTAACGTTTATATTCTTTGACAAATTTGCGTACAAATTTGTTAGCAAGCGCGCGCGGCTTGCCTTGGTGCCGTGTGTATTTTCTGCGTCAAATTTGTACGCAAATTTGTCAAAGAATATAAAGCAACAACAACGACAAAAGTACACATCCCTGAACGAGTGGATAAAGGCGGCTCGCTCCACTC
This sequence comes from Diadema setosum, assembly GCA_033980235.1. Taxonomy (NCBI): domain Eukaryota; kingdom Metazoa; phylum Echinodermata; class Echinoidea; order Diadematoida; family Diadematidae; genus Diadema; species Diadema setosum. Next base: position 32,124,784 of record CM067064.1, on the reverse strand, counting down.
GCCGGCCAAGAGGTTTGTGGGGTAAACGCGCTATACGGGGGCACGCAGAGCGAGTCGCCTTGTTTAAAGGCTAGTGAATAGGCGGTCCTCCGTCTCTTTTATTTAGATATACCGAGTATATACAACATTATCAACATTTGTTTTTGTCTTTTTTATTGTATATTCCTTTTACTTGATCCGGACATGTAGGACAGGAACACGCTAAGTCCCAAACATTATACATCAACCTATTCTCATCACAACAGTCATGTCATTGATGAGGCCTATATGCTTCAGACTGGCGATGATGGAAAAGCCCTATTAGAAACTATGAGCTTATCCATGTTATCGATGATTTTAACTTTAACTGCAGTAATACCGTAGGGGAGTCCTCTGCTCGGGTCACAGTTTCCACACACACACACACACACACACATACATAAACACACACACACACACACACACAAACGGACAGATTTCATCTATTATAGTGTATTATATGTATTTTAGGTCATGGCGGCTTTTATATTTCTTCAGCACAACTTTCATTTCTTTGTCATGACTGATGGGTATTTCTATACTCAGAATGAGAGCTACACATATAAAGTCAAGTCTGCATTTCTTAAACTCCAATTTTAGACTCCCCGTCCTTAAAAAAAAGGTACACACCATGTAACCCTCAATATCTTTAAATAGAAGATTCCACAGACAAAAATCAAAATTTATAAGTTAAACCCTATCATGTTTGTAGACCTGATTACATTCAAGATGATCAATCAATTCAGAGCAATACAATCTCCACGCCTGTCTACATTAAAACATCCCTGGCACCAAAATACAAAGAGCCGTATATCACTATAAATAATGTAGTTCTATTATATAGGCCTACATCAGCTATTCAATTTCTCTACGAGCATAACTTATTGTCCACCAAATAAAATCCAAGAAATGACGCAAAGCCAGAATTAACTTCAAAGCGTAATTACAATTTCCTATGAATTTACTCATAAAAGCCTCATTATTAACAATCAAAAATTTGTTATCATCTTCCACAGTGATTTCCAACATTGGTTTATGTCAATACCATTTGCATCTCTACTTCTGCGAGGCAGCTGTGTTTGTGCTCAATAAGAGAGATATATAGGATTAGGATTGCTACGAAGATTCAATACTATTCAATGTCCTTCAACTTATAAGGCTTTATCCAGTCATGAAATCACACAAGACATAGTGTTATAAGTGTTCCTTTCCAAGCTCTCTCAACATTCAGAGAATATTAAATGTGCATATACACGTAGAGCAAATAATCAACTTTTAGTTTCAGGTAATGAGACAAACTATCACTTTCTCCATGTCCTCGCGTTGATCTGAATATGTACGCTATCTTTCCTCAGCTGCGCTTCGGAAAGATATACTTAGCTACATCCAGATCGCCTCGGAAGTGATAGTTTGTCCCATCACCTTCACCAACGTTGATCATTTGCTTACTATGACCACCCTGTTAAATACTGTACAGCACATTAATACTATCTCTGTGCAGAAAACGTACGAGAACTCCGCCCACCGTATAAAATAAAGAACATACTATAACATCCCTGTACAGGAAATGTACAAGGAGAACTCTGACCACCCTGTATATATGGACAGTATAAGTATAGCTCATCTTTGTGAAGGATTTAGCCCTAATCATAGATTTTAAAGCGAAAAGACAGACTTTGTTTCTTCTTTGGACAATAGTGATGAACATTGCTTGGCGAGGGGGAGAAACGTACTAAGTTTGATCATCGAGCATTGCTGGTATATGACTGCAAGAGAGATCAGGAAAATATTTGGAACTAGCGTTTTTGAGGCGAAATGTTTTAATTTTTAGTTGAACACAAAGTTCAACAGTCAGACTTAGACAACCTATTATTCAGACATTTTGGTTTTTGCAAAGCCAGGGACTTTTTTTCTCTCCCCCCCCCCCCGGAATTTCGACGTTTGCACATGCAATTCCATTGCAAAGCCGCTCTACCCCTCCGGCTTTGATTAGGATACATCTAAGGGCATAATAAATGGACGGGAAAGCAGATCACTATTCCTAGGGCAGAGCATGGAGCTACAAGCTCAATGGTCTGAGCAGCCTTAGAACCAAATCGCCTGAAACATATCGATCGTTTCATCTTTAAAGATAATAAAAAGTTTTGGTACGTCAAAAGTTTCCCTGAATTTCCGTGTTTCAGGTTAAAGTATCTATCATATAACTAACACTGTGAGACTTACTCGCCCCAAAGTGCTCTCATTTCTTAGTAATCATGCAATTAACTGCGACCAGCAGCCCCATACGCATAGCGACCAGCTATCACATGCGAACAAATTTCAAATCCATGAACGGATAAGATGTTTGTGTGCGCATGCGCTGGCCGTCAATTCAGTGTACGTAGCTCTCCCAAGGTCCTCTCGACCGAGTCACATTCAGTCATCAATTCGAACAGAAAGGGACTATTGGCAAAACCAAACGTTGCCCAAAGCCTGTTTTCAATACTTCAACTTAACTGGTAAGTCTTTAAATTGATGAAATTTTTGGATTTTAAGTTGATATTTACCCGCGATACTAAATCTGTCATGATCCTGTAAGCTACAATGCGAGGCCCCATTTAGCTATGCGTATGGGGCTGCTGGTCGCAGTTAGCTACACAGTATGCGTATGGGGCTGCACGCTGCTGGTCGCAGTGATATTCGCACAATACGTGTACTACCTCGCCGCCGCCGTACGGCGGCGGCTCTGGTGCGAAACCATTATTGCATGATTACTAAGACATGAGAGCACTTTGGGGCGAGTAAGTCTCACAGTGTTAGTTATATGAAAGGTACTTTAACCTGAAACACAAACTAAGACAAGGAAATTCAGGGAAACTTTTGAGGTATTACCAAAACTTTATTATTATCTTTAACACCATCTTAACACAGAATTGTGATGACTCATTTTGGATTGCTCACATTAGTCAAATTTATGTACTGTCTGATATAGCTTCCCTTTTTGATGCTGAACTGCTGACCACAATAACTACAACGAACTTTTTGTATTTTTGGTCATAACAATTAAATGGATCAAGATCATTATGCACCTCATCGAACAATTCTAAACCAGACTTAGCACACATAATGATAATAGTATGAGTAAGTAATCAAAAGTCCCCTTGACCCTAACTAGGCCGTTTTCGGTAGATGATGGAGCCGGGTGCGGGTGGGGGGGGGGGGGGGGGGGGGGGAGGGGGTGGGGGTATGGGCTCCCACCCCCACCCCCAGATCTCGGCCTGTGACGTACTCTAATATACTGTATATTTGATTTTTCATTTATGCTTTAATTACCCTAATTTTTGCATTATGATGCATGAAATCGGACTATTTGCTGTAAATCATTAAATAAAGCTCAAAATAGGTACATTTTGTGTGTAACTATTCTTTCTTGTGTCCTTAGCTAATGTTAAAAAAAAAAGTGCAACCAAAATTTTTTTTTTAGCCAAAACCGATCGGACAACGACCGGTGACCGACTAGTAACCAACCAGGCGCCACTGATTTGGGGGGCATCGGTCGGTCGCAGCTGAAGTTTTAACGCGGAGTTAAAATCTTAGCGGCGACCGACCAGTTTTCACTCGCTGCCCAAAATACGCTCGGTGTCCGAGCGGGAACCGCCCAGGCACTGACCTAATCGAGCGGTCGCTGCCGAGCGATTTAGGGAACAAAAATGATAGAGACAAAAATGACAACAGCATAGAAGAAAACCAAGAGAATAGATCGAGCGGTCGCCGTCGAGCGATTTAGGGACTAAAAATGACAGAAGCACTGCAGAAAGCCAGGGACCAAGGGCGCCGGAAGCGGGGGGGGGGGGGGGGGGGGCAGGGGTGGCACTTGCCCTCCCAAACAAAATGTTGGGGGGGGGGGGGGCAAAACGAGTTTTTGCCCCCCCCCCCCAAGTGCCCCCCTGTAACAAATAATCAATCACAGATTTAAAGACCAAAATGAACAATAAAGGCATATTTCTTGTCTAAATGTTGTCATTTCATAACTGAAAATGCAAAAAATTTCGCCCCTAACGGGGCGAAAATTATAATACACTAACAACATACATTATTGTATCTATACACTAATAGTAACTTATGAGTAAATTTAGTGTATAGATGGTAGCCTCGTGTCCTTGAGTGTGCCCGCTGAAACATACCTTTAGTAAACCTTAAGCATTTCATTTTCTTCTTTGCTTTCTAGCATATAAGAATATTTTTATTGTTCGAACGATACGATCACGTTTAAGCTTTTAATGAGTACATTTCAGAAATTGCAAAGTAAAAGTGGCTCGCTCGTTCTGCCCGTACTTATAGTAAAATGAAAAGTTTTCATAAGTTATTATCATAGTCCTTCGCAGTGATTTCTTTTACTATGTTTAATTCCTCAGAAATTTAATTTAAAATGCTCTATAAAAGCGACTTTTATACTCTGTTTTTACAAAAAGTCCCTACCGTGGGAGCGGGTATCCCCCTCCCACACCCTCCCCCACTCGGTCGCTTCGCTCCCTCGACGAGGATCTCACACCATCACTCATAATATACCCCCGGGTATGTTTAAGATCATAGTCCTTCCAACTGATTTTCTTCAATATGTTAATTCCCTAGAAATTTGCTTTTAAATGTTCTCTAAACGCGACTTTTATACTCTGTTTTTACAAAAAGTCCCTACCGTGGGAGGGGGTATCCCCCCTCCCACACCCTCCCCCCGCTCGGTCGCTTCGCTCCCTCGACGAGGATCTCACACCGTCACATAATAATACCCCCGTATGCTTAAGATCATAGCCCTTCCAACTGATTTTTTCAATATGTTAATTCCCTAGAAATTTGCTTTTAAATGTTCTATAAACGCGACTTTTATACTCTGTTTTTACAAAAAGTCCTCCCACACCTTTCCCCAGCTCGGTCGCTTCGCTCCCTCGCCGAGGATCTCGCACCATCACATTATTAATGTACTCCCGTATGTTATGATCGTAGTCCTTCCAACTGATTTTTTCAATATGATAATTCCCTATAAATTTGCTTTAAATTCTCTATAAACGCGACTTTTACACTCTGTTTTTACAAAAAGTCCCTACCGTGGGAGGGGGTATCCCCCCTCCCACACCCTCCCCCCGCTCGGTCGCTTCGCTCCCTCGCCGAGGATCTCACACAATCACATTATTATGTACTCCCGTTTTTATGTAATAATGAGTCCTTCGCACTGATTATTTTTCACTATGTTTAATTCCTTAGAAATTTGCTTTTAAATGGTCTATAAACGCGACTTTTGTACCCTGTTTTACAAAAGCTCCCTACAGTGGGGGGGGGGGGGGATCCCCCTTTCCACCCCCCCCCCCCCGCTCACTCGCTTCGCTCCCGCGCCGAGGATCTCACATCGTCACATAAAATGTGCCCCCGTTGAGATTTTGCCCCCCCAAAACCAGAAGTGTTCCGGCGCGCTTGCCAGGGACTAGATGGAGAAGATAAGCTAGCGCAATGTGGAAGTAGCAGGGGGAGGGATAAGAGGCAAGGAAACCCCACCAACATCTCAGCATCTCAACATCTCGGCAACCAACATGAGGGACATGGAAGTCAGAGGCAACCACTTTGGGGCAAAAGAGATGAAAGCTCAAAGTTAGTGTCAATATGTTGACGTAGTAAAATATGGTTTGGTCATCTTATCATTCATTAAAGGCCTATTGATTGAAGAAGAAATGAATGACAAGAGATGGGGAAATTAAAATATGAAATTAAATAAGAATAACAAAATACATGTACGGTAAAATGTAGAAGCAAACAAGACATTTTGAAAAATTATAATCTATTCTAATCTTTGTTCCATCTTGGTGTTCCTCCCTTTTGTTTTATTTCCTAATTTCTAGTTAACTGTGCAAGCCGAGGTTTGTTAATACTTTAACTCGTATTGATCTTTTGCCTCGAGTTTTATCTCTATTAATTAATTAATTAATTAATTAATTAATTAACACATCACAAATCACATAGCTACATTAATAAACACAGGTAGCTCGTGAGAAATTTCCAGCAGAGCCGCCAGTATACGCCTACGGGTCACTGGTATAGATGACCTATCGATCACCCGTCGGTCGCTGAGCGATTTCGTTAAAATCGGCCGGTGGCCGGTGGGAGATCGTCCAGTTGTCGATGGGGCATCGCTCGGTGACTGCTCGGACTCTGCGCGTTGCAGATCCCCATATTTCGCCAGGGCACTGCTCGGTCATCGCTAGGGGTTTGCAGCCTGCTCAACATCTCCCAAAACTGCTGTGCGGTGCCAAAATTGCAGCAGCGACCGAGCAGGCTACAAATCGGTCGGTCGCCGCTCTGAGTTGTGACCGTAGCCTTAAGTATTTTTTTGTTTTAACATTTTTATTCATCTTTATCTTTGCTTTTTTTTTTTCATTGTTTTGTCGATGAAATTTGTCCGCGATATTATTCCTAACATGAAAGCATGTTATTAATTGATTTTATTAGATAAAACCCAAAAATAATCACGCTTTTATTAAAATTTTCTGTAAGCACAGTTTGCATAGAAATTGTACATGAATTCACGTTTTAAGCAATTTTTGGTCTGACATGCAAGTACATACTGTATTTATGCATAACTTCAGAAGCCGCGTGCCCGGGTGTCGCATATTTGGTGTCAAAAGATGCGGGAGACTTGAAAGAAAAAGTCATGAAACATTGCGGTGATAGTTTTATGCGATGGCGATACATCATGAGGGTTATAGTGTGCTTTCTCATTCCAAAGGCAGATTTCTATTCAAACATCATGGATGTGCACAGTAGTTTCTGGGAGTGCCGATATCTCCCTGGTTTCTAATGCTGCATCTCTCTTGTCAGATTTGGAAGGATCAGTTGAGACCTTAGACCACCTGGTGGGTGACTCGTCTGTACCATCATCTAGTGTAGTAATACGCATTTTGTTCCACCATCCCAAGAAAGCAACAGCAACGAAAGCAAGGGCGACCACGACAGGAGCTACAATCCACGTTATGTCGTGTGATGGCTCGGATGTCGTCATCGCGTCTATCCACTGAGTTTTAGTTAGGATGCTTAGCCATTTAGTGCTGGTGGTTTGATGGGTTGTTGGGATATCTGTATACAAATAATAAGAGATATACAGTTTCACAATTTTGAAGGGAAACCATTCAGGATGAAAGTTTTCACTACATTTGTATCCTAAATTAGATTTTCCCATTCCAGTGATGCTGTAAACTTGCAGCCTAGAGAGATCAACGTATTCCCAGGAGATGACTATCACAACTGCATGTCTACTTGAAAATTATCTCCCCCGCATTATCCGACCTTTTTCTCTCATATTTATGTATGAATATTGTAAGTTACAATATCACTATGCATATCATTCGTTGTCTTTATAAGTTGACTTCACCCAATTTTCCGGGATTTTTAAGTATTTTTTTTTTAACTTTAGTAGTTTGGTTTGACGTATGATAAAAAAGTCTTATCGAAGTCGCTGATCGTATTCGCGCCTATTATATACTGCCTATAAGAATGCTGAATTGCTTTAACCTATAAGGCCTATCTACATCAAGTTCATAATCATTCTTGACTTTCTGAAGATATGTCAAATCACATCTTTGAAGTTAATCACTTCCTGCTTAATACGATTAATTTCAAGTTCAAGTTCAAGTTCAAAGTTTATTTCATTTTTCAACAAAAAACATATGTTTCACTTCATTTCGTAACAGAAAATAAGGTAAGTAGAACATAGTGAAATAAAAAGAGTATAACAATTGAGGACCTAAAGTAATCATACATTGTATTGCAAGAAAGAAACATAAGTGATCAAAGCGAAATACATGTATACCGTTGTTTTAAATGCGAAAAATGGAGGGACCCACTAAAAAGACAGAGCTTGTAGTATGTGGGTCCCTCTGGAGAAGAACATCAACGAAAAGATCCTAAATTGAACCGTCGTATATAAAAACAGATAACAAAGTGGAAGAAGTCTGGAAGCCCACTAGAAATTAGATTAACAAATAAATACATTTACATAGACGCGAACTAACATAAGACAGGACTAGACAGCAAGACAACTACTAAAGAAAAGGTTGTAAAAGAAAAAACGGGATGGACAAGACTGACGAACTGAAGACGAAATAGCAGACAAGAACGCAAACAAGAGACAGAAACAGTAACAGAACAACAGAAACAACATAAACATAAACAGCGATGTTCGGCAGAAGCATGCCGAGAGAAACAGAAGATAGTTGCTGGGGAAAGCGAAATTTTGACGCCTTGAAGAAAGACAAGAAAATAGAAAATAGAGGGATATAATAATGAACCGAAGTAGCACACGGAGAGTCAGCTACTAGACTCTATGGGTAAAAAAAAAAAATGGCATAGATGACAACATTGCAAACCTCCAGGGGGAAAAATACCGTTAATTCTTCGAATAGGGGACAAAGTAAACAGGTTAGTATTAAAAAAAAAAGCCAAAAGGTTAATTCAGTATTGTAGAGTCATACGATTGCAATAAAAAAGACTTCAGTCTCCTCTTGAAAGAGTATATGGATGGAGCATCTTTTAAGTCATGATTCAAAGAATTCCAATAATTTGGGCCTACATAAATAAGTGAGTTTTTAGCAAAAATCGTTCTTAAAAGAGGTAAATGAAGTTCACCAGATCGCCTAGTGGGATATTTATGAAATGATTGATTTTTGAGGAACATAGAATCAAAAATAGATGGAAGCAAGTTATTACAATACTTGTACATAAACTGCCCTAAATTAAACAAAAACAAATCTGTCATTTTTAAGAGCTTGTTGGAGGCAAACAACATATTTGTATGAGAACATACAGAGGAATTACAGATAACACGAAGAGCTTTCTTTCGTAAAAGGAACAATTTGTCTAATAAATTCTGATGGGTGTTGCCCCAAACTAATACTCCATAATTAAGATGAGGCAATATTAACGACGAATATAACATAAGTAATGATTTTTGTGAAATATAAAATGTCAATCTATTTTTTATATCTATATTGCGTGATACTATATTACAAACATTATCAACATGTGATTTCCAGGAAAGTCTGTCATCCACAATGACACCCAAAAATTTGGTATGTGAGACTCTTTGTAGATGAGAGTCATCTAATACTATTATTCATACTTAAACTATCAACAGTGTTACTAAAAAGCATATATTTCGTTTTTTGAGCATTGAGTGATAGCCTATTTGAAGGAGTGCAAGAGACGTACATTGACTCATGGCCAAAGACCGAAATGTTTTCATGGGGTGCAAGAATATAATTGCTCGGTTTGGGTGAACACGCAAGCGATGGGAGAGCTGGGGAGGGGTACCCCCCCCCCCGTGAGCGCACACACACACAAACACACACACACACACACACTCACACACACACACACACACACACACACACTCAAGGGAGTTTTTACATTTTTGTATTGATCAAGGTGTATTTGAAGCTCCTTGTATTGATTCATTATTCCTGGTCGTCATTCATGTGGAAAAAGAAGAGTATCTAAATAAGTGGTGCTATTATTTTTATATATTATTATATTTTATATATTATTATATTATTTTTTTCTACTTTCTAATATCTTCTTTAGATAACTTGGATAAAAGAAAAGAAAACGGCGAGAGCGAGTGTCTGTCAATGACATTGTCAAAACTGGTAAAGTACTAAACTATGACTGACAGAAGACAAAGATGTGTCTAAAAAAATCCCATATATTGCCCATGCACGTAGCAACTTGGTGCGATGAACGCCTTCCATGCCTTCACCAGTAGCACGCAGACCTCCCTGCGCAGACACACGTATTAGTACACACACAAAACACACTACAGGTGTCTCAAATGCGATGACGATCGGAACGCCCATACACAAACAATCCCGGAGTGCGGAACGGATCGCCTGCCCGAGACAAAATGAATAATGTTATTCGAAAACGTATGAATCCAACTCAGTTTACATCCCCCTCTTGAATAAAATGAAACAGTCAAAACGTTACTCTGCTCTGATAGGTCAGTGGGCTGCAGGCAGACACACACAGAGGTGCATGTAGGTAGTCTTGGGTACTTTCAGACCATTACAATTTATTTTCTCTATGATAAGCACTATTGCATTTATAAAATTGCTCCAGTGTATCAAAGATCACACCAACTGAATTATAACGTAAATAAAAATCAACAGAAATCGTCCGCATATAATGTTAGTTTGCATTCATTTGGTCCAAAAGAGACAAATTCGAATTGTGACGTGTTTCTATATATACACCACTGTGTGTGTGTGTCTGCCTGCAGCCCACTGACCTATTAGAGCGTAGTAACGTTCAGGTTGTTTCATTTTAAAAGAGGGGGTGTATACTGAGTTGGATCCATACGTTTTTGAATAACATTACATTGTCTCGTCCGGTCGTTTATGTGAGTGTTCAGATTGTCATCGCATCACTATTGTATGGATTTTGAGACACCTGATATCTGAATGATAGAACATAGCATGGGCGCTTCTTACACAGCATGTGCTATATCTCCCTTTAATGAAGGAATGTTGATCTGGAATAATAAATCTTTAAACATAACAATTTTTGAATCCTTGCTTCATGTACTTATAACAAACTTCTGCATCAAGTTATCAAGGACATAGGTCGATAATTCTCAAAAAGAATATCTAAACTTTCGTAAGTATTGAAATTAGTGTAATAACATTATGCTTTTTACTTGCAGACAATTCCGATTTTACAAAGAGCAAGGGAGCCCATATTTGCCCAATAAAGCTAATATGGAACTCTTTTGTCTGACCGTCGTTGCCTGGTAATTTTCCATTCGGCATGCCATTTCACCCCGGCCCAAGTTTGTAAAAATGCAACTGATAAACAAAAGAAATAATTTTAAAAACAATTTCTTCATTGTCAAGAGATTCTCTCAATGACTGATCAACACTTAAAAAAAAACGTGATCTCTAAATTTCATTTCATTTCATTTATTAAGTTTCCACACAAATCATACAGAGATGTGTTTACAACATCAATCCATGACAATGTAAAAGCAACACATAAATCACATGAAAGTTATAAGTTCAGTAAATACAAATAGCATTTACATAGCACAAAATCAATCGAAATCATTCTCAACAGTCAGTCCGCAGCACGTATGCTAATGAGCCGATCCAGCAAGATTTATTCAGCACTCTCGTTGACGATCTTTGCGTTCGAAAGGTGTCTCGTCGTGCGAGATTTTGCGAGACTTTGATAGGGCTATGGTTTTCACAGTGTAGCGACTTGTACATACATTTGTCATGGCTACAAGTCACGGTAAATTGTTCTTCAGTCTTAGATCTTTATTTTGATACTAAATTTGGGTATAACATCGGATCTTATCATGACTAAATAATCAGTTGAATTTGCGTAAATTTTACCTGCTTTTCACGGAAGATTTTGTCGTCTAAAGTTCTTTTTTGGTTCCTGACCGGATTAAGAAACTGTTGTTTCTGATTTTGGCTTTTTCGAAGAGAGGAAACTTAGATGCTCATCATATATTGGAGTCAAGGAGACGCAAGCATGATTTATACTAGTTTTTCCGTTTTGAAATGTCTGTAAAATTCACTCCTAAGCCGGAAGTACGCTCCACACAAAGTCAACAGTGGCGCATTAAGAGCTCTCTGATTGGACAGTGCTTGCATTCAGCGCTCGAACTACACGCGTGCCAAGAAACCGCAATTGGCATGAAACCGCTATGTAGCAGCGTAATGACGTAATGCAAGCGCTGAATGCAAGCGCTGTCCAATGAGAGAGCTTACTCTTGAGATTACACGGTTTCAAGCTGATCAGCACTGACATCGATGTATATTTTACTGGTTCCTGACCGGATTAAGCAACAAATTGTCAAGATATTTACATGGATACAAAGATTAGGAGATGGACTACCAAATAAAGCATTTTCATTGAGACGCAAGGTGAATTTGATATTTTTTTGACGTCTTGAACGTGTACTGCACGAATTACTTTTTTCATCATTTTTCAAGCTCAAATTACGCTATGATATTTTTCATTTACAATAATTTGAGTAACATGTGACGATAGATTACATATTTTCCTTGAATTTGATACCAAATTTGTGAACATAAGGTGTATTTTTGTTGCCGAAAGCCCAAGGACAAAATCCCCTTACGCAGCGTATTACGTATGCAAGCCTGGTTCGGTGTAAAAATGGCAGAGGTAAAAATGGCAGGGGTAAAAATGGCAGAGGTAAAAATGGCAGAGGTACAAATGGCAGGGGTAAAAATGGCAGAGGTAAAAATGGCAGAGGTTTGGCAGAGGTAAAAATGGCAGGGGTAAAAATGGCAGAGGTTAAAATGGCAGAGGTAAAAATGGCAGAGGTAAAAATGGCAGGGGTAAAAATGGCAGGGGTAAAAATGGCAGGGGTAAAAATGGCAGAGGTAAAAATGGCAGAGGTAAATATGGCAGGGGTAAAAATGGCAGAGGTAAAAATGGCAGAGGTAAAAATGGCAGAGGTAAATAATTATGTGGTAAAAATGTCACAGGTAAAGTTGTCAGTGGTCGAAATGGCAGTGGTCAAAATGCTAGAGATAAAAATGCCATTGATAAGAATTTAGTCGTTGAAATGGAAGAGGACAAGGTAAAAGTGACAGTGATTTTTTTTCTTCATGTTTCTGACACCTTTCTCGCAATACGCGCGAAATAATACGCCTGAAATAAAGCACGGGGGAGACCGGGGAGAAATGGGACACGGGAAGAAATATGGGACACTCATGTAACTTGAAAAATGCTCGGCCAGTCAACAATCCAATTATATCAGTAAAATGATAAGCCTCGGTACACCTGAAAATGGACATATTAAACACTAAATAGCTCGACATGTATCTTGTCAGTAAAATATCAAACTTACTTTAGATCTGGTAGGGCCTATGCTATGTTGATAAGTATTTCAAAAAGTGTGCAAGCTTCTGAAAATACAATTGCTTGATAACAGACATGCAGGTATGAAAAATTGGCAGGGATCTTTTATTGTTTCTGTTACCACTGGGAGAAATCTAAAAGGGCAGTGTTACATTTCTCCCCGCGGCACATTTGTAAAGAGAGTCTTGCAGAGCTTCAGCGATCCCTGTGTAAATTGAATCGCGATCATTATGGTAGTCATAGACGGTGATTTCAATCTACCTGGATGGGATTGGATTGGATTTTCTTACTGTTGTTGTATAACGAGGGAACAACGTTATTTTCGGTGGCTGAATCTACCAATCTTTAGCAACACACCATGTCGATAACATAATTGAATCTGACTTTGGAGCAACAGGTAAGTTTGAAAGGCATCAAACATTTACATTTTTTCGCCTGCGAATTCGTTCAACAATGGTTGAAAGGAATCCCAAGCAAACTATCAGTTTTTACTCTCACTAGTAGAACAGTTTATTGCTCTAAAGTTCGTCTCCAGTTTTAATAGGCATAAGCTGGTAAAGTGACCACAAAGTGTTCATTAAACTTCGAGATATTTGTTTTTGCGCCATGTGGTACTTGAACAATGTAATACAATATTTTGCAAGAGCTTACTATTATGTCTGCCGATACATCTGCTGTAGTTTGTTTTCTGTGTTTTGTATTTTTACTTCTACATTATGTTGTGATCAGGCCTTGAGAGATAAATAGGCTCCTACGAAACCTGAATGTGAGAAAATAATATTGAACAGGTGAAAAATTAGCGGTTTGCTTCGACTATGTCTCCTTCACTTCTTTACACTAAACAGTTCAAAAAAATGAAAAATTATGACAATATACTAGCCTGGACGTGAGCGGAATTCGTTTGTGCAAGACTGTGTATGTGAGAGTATGTATATTTGCGTATATGTTTATACCAAAAGTGGGTTCGTGAGTGTGTGTGTGTTTGTGTGTGTGTGTGTGTGTGTGTGTGTGTGTGTGTGTGATAACTTCATTGGGCGTAACAACGTAGGATTATGCTGTTTAAGGGCTTTACAGCATTGTTGGAACCCCCTTATAATGATAGATAATAATGATAATAATGATGATGATAATAATAATAATAATAATAATAATGATAATGATACTGAACAATAAAAATAATTTCCCATAGGCCTACTAGGCTCTTAGCTGGTTTATTATTTCTCTGCACACAGACAGATTACGCCACTGCACTTGAATCAAACTCAGAATAATGAGAGTGCTCTAATCTTTTTAAAACATAATTAAATCAATATTCTTCAAATCTGCAATTTGGATTTGATAATTCCATAAATGCAGTTTGTTCTGGCTAGGTTATCATTCAAAACCTCTTCATACGTTTATATCTGACGAAACCGCTCTCATTACTTCTGACATTTCACTTCTGCCATTTTTACCTCTGCCATTATTACCTCTGCCATTATTTTTTACCTCTGCCATTTTTACCTCTGCCATTTTTACCTCTGCCATTTTTACCCCTGCCATTTTTACCTCTGCCATTTTTACCCCTGCCATATTTACCTCTGCCATTTTTACCTCTGCCATTTTTACCCCTGCCATTTTTACCTCTGCCATTTTTACCTCTGCCATTTTTACCTCTGCCATTTTTACCCCTGCCATTTTTGCCCCTGCCATTTTTACCTCTGCCATTTTTACCTCTGCCATTTTTACCTGGCACCGCAAGCCTAGAGCGGGCTTGCATACGAGTTGAATAAATACGAGCGAATTATCGGGTGCTGCGGACTGACTGCAGAGTGTAGTTTCCAGGGAGTTCTTTTCTTCACTTCCCTCGTTGAATAGTCTGGCTTCCAGACCCTCTGTCAGTACTATTTCGCTATTCAGGATACTACTGGTTGAATGTGTGTGCAACCATGCAGAAGCATGGACCTTTGTCTCCATGGTTTCTCCGAGCAAAATGTTCAGATTTCACTACGCATGTTCACTACTATGCCTCATGAATCTCTGGGAGGGATCTTTTCTTTAGTATATGGGCACTAATTACAGACTATTTCTACCCAGACAACGATGATAATATTCAGTGCTGCCGGTAAATCCATGTACATGCAATGAAATTGTTTGATTTAATCATGGATTGTAGCTCCATGATTCAACTTCTTATCCAACTAACTAAATATAGGTAGCAAGAAATCAATGGCAGTGATTATGTAGTGTATCGATGTTTAGTTGTTTCTTTGTCAGACGTATTGATTTTGAAGAAAATGTGTTGACGCGTTAAAGAATTACCATTTATGTAGTTCTTACAGTAGAGCATGTTCAACATTGAATCCAGCGAGATCCTACTCTATCCTTGTCCTTAAATTTTAATAAAAGTTGCTCTTGGCGAAATTCACCATATTTTATCTTATAGCTGCACACAGAACCGTCTTGTTCAGTAAAGACTATCAAACAATACGTGCGTACATGTTCAAAATGGTTACTGAGTATGAAGACATTCTATGGTGTATGGTGCACTCCTCAAACATGTCAAAAGAGGACTTTGCACCGATTCATAAATGATTAACTCCTGCCCCTTCATATAGAAAATGAAAGGGGGATCTCCGCAAAAGTAGAACAAGGAACAAGTCTTATTAACAATGTCAGTGCAGTGCAGTTCAGTTCTCTAACTCCAGTTCAGTTTTATTTCTGCATTTCATTTTCAATACAGTAATTAAGTGCCTATGTCAAAATTTAACAGTTA
Organism: Diadema setosum; assembly: GCA_033980235.1. Classification (NCBI taxonomy): domain Eukaryota; kingdom Metazoa; phylum Echinodermata; class Echinoidea; order Diadematoida; family Diadematidae; genus Diadema; species Diadema setosum. Next base: position 32,109,102 of record CM067064.1, on the reverse strand, counting down.
TTGTTGGAATTAATATCAATTTGTAATACTTGCTTCAGAAGATGTGATTTACCGTACGTTGGGAAATGGTGCAGACAGAAAGCTTGGAAAATGGAAACATGAGTGAATAAAAAAAATATGATTGTTGATCTGTATAGTCCCGTCACCGTCATTTTCTTTAAATCTTTTTATCATTTTTCACACAGCTACAGGTTTGAAGTAAACCTGAACACAGACGACCCACATCGTGGTTCGTGTCGAGACGGTGTTATTGCGAAGATTGTAAAAAGCGGTGTCGGCCAGTGGTACCTTGGGAAAATGGGAGGTAAATAGGTCAGTATACAGTGTTACGACGGACATGGCTTCACTCGCGTGCGGTGAACGCCGCGGTTGCAGGCACTCATGAGAGGTCCGTGCGGAGAAGCCGGCCGTCCTTGTTCATCGTGCGAGCACGATTGCAAGCACGATTGCACGGAGATGGTAGGCGGCTGGCGCCCCGTGTCGACGTTGCTTTAACCATGCAGCGGGATCATTGTAGCCTCCTGCACTATAGGAAGTTAATGCTGCACAGGACAATGCACGAACAGTTTCATCAATAAAGGGTTTATTCGATAATGAAGAGATACAAAATTTAGCATAATAAATATACGCCTAAATACTTTCGAGACTTAATGGTAATTGTCTCGAGACAAAATGAACAATAGTATAGGTCCTGAATGTTTCTCAAGCTATATATAGGCTGTAAGCAAACTTGAGCAAAAATGAAACTGTAAAGGCTACATTGATGATTGCTCTAACATAGAATATCATACTATAGTATATAAGAATTCCACCAGAGCAACAATCATCAAGGAGATAAAGACTCACTCCCCCCCGCCACACACACACACACACACACACACACACACACACACACACACCGATGAATTATGACTCATTCATACAGTGCGAGGAGAACGTTCAATGAGGATCAGGTATTATATTTAGAATAATCATAGAAAATTCCTGGGCCCCATTTCATAAAAGGTTGATACGATTACAACTCTTGCTAGAATGGCAATTGTCGTGGTAATGACAAGAATCTAGCTTCCTGATTGGCTGTTGCTACTGGAAGTTGCCATTCCAGCAAGAGTTGCCATCCTAACATCTTTTTATGAAACGGGGCCCTGTTTTGAAATGTTGTCCTACATGACAAAAATACTCTATGACAACTCTGCTTTTCCAGAAATGAATTTTGGCCACCTTTAGCTTGCAAAATGTAATCCAAATGTGCTTGAGCCATAAGCTTTCACATTTGAGCAGTAAAAAAGGTCAACTTCCATAACAGGCATGCTGGTTCGTAAATGGAGTATTGACATTGAGTGCTGAGATTGAAATAGAGATAAGCATCCATGCTTAATGTCAGCTGATTAAACCCGGAAGTGGCACCAGACATTTATACAAAAATTAGCAGAGAATCTGTTATCATTGATATATCCTAAATATATTCTTTGTTTGTTTGTTTGTTTTTAAAGGAAACGTTAAATCAGCGGCATGATCTGGAAGCCTCTCCAGACCCCCCCCCCCCCCCCTGCCACTAGTGAAATAGCACGGTTTTCCGGAAAACCACCATGTATGATGAAAAAGAACCACGCTCTTACGTCCTTACAACATTCACTCTTTGTCTAGGTCTACCCAACATCAATATCCGATTTTGAAGAGGACATGTCAAAAAAATAATAGTCATAAATGTAACAAAACTGTTGAACTGGGATACTTGATCTCACACAGTTGCTAGCAGTTGTTGTTTTTTTTTTTGTGCATTCCTTAACAATATAGGGACAAACTTTCACTGGTGAAGTTCACACGCTTTCATTCCATGAATCTACATCTCATTGTCAAAAAAAAAAAAAAAAAAAACAGATCTGTCATAGACAGTGGACAAAGGAATTCAGGGAGGAGGTCCAATGCTAAATCAGTTGCAGTTCCAAAGTGTAATTGAATAAAATTGCCCATGCAAAGAACGTTCGTCCCACATATTCTTTACAAGTTCTTTTCTTTTTAATCTGTTTTTCTTTTTCAAACAAATGTATTCATTTTCGATATCTTTACCGCAAAATTGTATCCCACTATATGCTTACTGGTGACTCAAGCACTCTCTGTGACTGGATATCAGCATGAGATATAGTTTTTCCATCATTAATCTAGAATAACACATCGAAAACAATTATCATTACTTTCAAATTTGCAGACAGGCATATGGGGGACAACTATTTATGAGAGAAAAGACCTCAAGGGACAAAACTGGAATGAAATTGGAACTTATTTTGATTCTAATGCTGCTGTTAGAAATGGGAAGAACATGTGCCACTGCTTATCACAACCTCTGAAAACCAAACAAATTCCGAAGAAGTATACTCCCTTTAGCACTGTTTAGTTTAAAGGACAAGTTCACCTTCATAGACATGTGGTTTGAGTGAATGCAGCAATATTAGTAGAACACATCAGTGAGAGTTTGAGCAAAATCGGACAATCGGTTAAACAGTTAAGCATTTTTGAAGTTTCTGCTTAGTCACGGCTGGATGAAAAGAGTACTATAGCTTGTGATGTCACATGAGTACAACGATATAAAGAAAGAATAAAGAAAATTCGACATATTTCCATTTTTCTGGCATAACAAAAGAACACTCGACTTCTCTCTTTCAGAAGGCAAGGGGAATAACATTACCCTTAACATACGTCAGTAGCAAGTCGAAGAAATGTGCACTTTATTTAAAAAATAAAGTTTTGTGAAATTCTCTTTCTATTTTCCTTATATCATGTATATAGTTGTACGTATGTGACATCATACACTGTAGTAGTCTTCTCTTCCAGCAGCTAGTGACTACGCAGATACTTAAAATATTCGTAACTTTTGAACGGATTGTCCAATTTTCCTCAAACTTTCACTGATGTGTTCTACTAATATTGCTGCATTCTCTCAATCCTTATGTATATGAAGGTGGACTTGTCCTTTAATAGGTCGACTGATGATTATTGATGATTTATGAAACAGAACAACAAAAAATTAATACGCTACAAAGAAAGCAAATACCGCAGGATACGACGAATTGCTGATGAAAGAAAAGGTGGGAAACGAAGTCACTTTAGTTATTATCAAACAATACTTGTTGATAAAGTACTTGTGCGTTAGTAGGAATCTTATGTGGAGTATACCCAAATGTTATGCATGTGAGTTGTGTGAATGCAGCAATACATTGTACAGTGTACAGTGTAGAACAAATCAGTAAAGATTGAGGGAAATCGAACAGTTCGTGCAAAATTTTTGGATTTTTCAAGTTTCGGTTCCACCATCGCTGGATATAGGAAGAATACTAAATTTAATGACGTTATGTCTGTACAAGGATATCATTAAAAAAAATAAAAAGAAAATTCCACAATTTTTTTTTCTAAAGTGCAGTTGCCATCGACTTCTTCATGATAACATATATGTTAATGACAATATCATCCCTCTTGCTTTCTGAAAGAGGTTAGTCAAGAGCTCTTTCATTACGCTACACAGTAAAAACATCTGTGTTAGATTTAACACCATGGGTGTTAAATTTAACACCGATCAAGTGTTAATAGAGGACCACACCCACAGGTGTAGAAAATGCACTGTGATGGTGTTGAAAAGTGTTCACCTGACACTTCGTGGTGTTAATTTGACACTGTACCTGGTGATATTTTGACACTGTACTGGTGTTAATTAAAAAATGACACCACATGGTGTTGATTTGATATTTGTTGGTGTTGATATCAATGGTTTAACACCCGTCCAGCTTCAATAAGAGACCATACCAGCTGGTGTTACTGTGGTGTAAATTTATTTTAACATTTTTTCAAAAATCTAGTACAAATTTTATTTTAATGTAAAATTCTTGATCGTCTTGTTTAAATTAAAAATCAACAAAAAGTGCAGTTACAAAGAAACTCTTCAAAAAACAGTTTTATATTTGGAAATGACACCCGGAGGTGTTCATTTAACACCATAAGCGAGCACCGAAAATTTAACACCAGCTCGGTGTTCACTATTTAACACCGGACTTTTTGCAGTGTAGAAAAGTAAAATATGTTGAATTTTCTTCATATTTTTCTTTATATCGCTTACAAGACGACATGAACTGTACAGTAATCTTCTCATCCAGCTAAGGCGGCATCGAAACTTTAAAAGTTCATAACCTTTTAACGGAATGTTCAATTTTCATTAAACTTGTGCTGATGTGTCGTACTAATATCAACATACAACTGTACCTACAACATTATCCTGGAATTGGGCAATATTGTTGCATTTCCTCATGGAACGCATATATGTTCTTATGCGCGTTTCATTCTCTAATCTATAAATCTTTCTGTCATTGTATTGTGACGTGTGATGATTCATTCGGTATGAAAGCTTGAGAATTTGATTCACATTTCATTCACAATTTGAGTCACACGTGACCACAAAATTACTATAGAGCGCATATACATGTCGTATACACGACCATTGTATCATCTTCAGGTCAAGTGTATATACACACTTCAAGTGAGGGCATTACTCTACTGTGAAAGCCAATGTTAAGGTGGCAGAGTGCTGAATGACTTTTGCACGGATGTTTGCCAACACTCAGCGGCAGTCCAACGACACGTGACCGGCACGCCCCAACGGTCATGAAGTAGTCTTTATACACTGTAATATCGAACAACTATCAGCTTCGAGTGGGGACTCGTGTATCACTTTAGGTGGTTTTAGAGCTTATTTTCACCGAGTGGTTGGCGGTCATTAACGTATATTGTCATGATGCTTGTTATGAGGAAAGGCGTTTAACTTATTGCATGCCCTATAGCCCTCTGTTCGGTCTTCTATTCTGTACCCCGGCGTAGCCAGGGAGGAGCAAAAGCAAAGCAAAACAAAGCAAAACAAAACCAATCTGATGAAATATGAAAGAATGGGTTATTCTTAGAAGGATTCAAGGGGTATTTTGATGAGAACCTGTTTTGGTATGGCTGCAATACATCGCAAAACAAAGCAATCATAATAAAAGGTGGGACTCACCTTTTATTAGGATCGCATTGTTTTACTTTGTTTTCAATTTCTCAGCCATTTCGAAACCAATTTTATAAAATAAACTTCGAATTTCCCTTAGAATTATAAAGTTCTGTAACATTTCATTAGCGGTTTCAAGGTACCTCGCAAAAAGTAAAAAGCTCAATCCTCATCTCAACCAATGCTATCAATTCATCCCGTTAAGAAGCACTCTGTTAGCTCTTAACCGCCCAATATCTCTCACACTTATCTTATGTAAACTCATTGAGCGTATGATTGCTTTCTCCCTTTCTTCATAGTGGGGGTTCAATGCTACTGCTAGTTTACCACAGTTGACAAAACAGGATGGACGCAAGAAACGCCGGGGATGGGATAGACAAACGTGACAGGCAGGTAATGATTGCAGTGTCAGTTTGAAATATCGTGCATTGTGTTCTTGCATCAATATTTTCTTTGTACTCTTTCCCACTTTTCCTCTCTGCATTAAAGGGTGTGTACAGTTCTGGCCGAGGTGAGGATTTAGCTTTTAACGTTTTGCGAGATATTCAGAAACCACTCTATGAGATGTCAAAGAGCATGCAGTTCTAAGGGGTATCAAAAGTTTATTCGATGTAAATCGATCTTGAAATGGCTGAGATATCCAAAAACAAGGTGAAACAAAGAGATCCTAATAAAGTTGTGGCATGTCACCTTTTATTATTATCACTTTTTTAATTTGACACTGTACCTGGTGATATTTTGACACTGTACTGGTGTTAATTAAAAAATGACACCACATGGTGTTGATTTGATATTTGTCGGTGTTAATATCAATGGTTTAACACCCGTCCAGCTTCAATAAGAGACCATACCAGCTGGTGTTACTGTGGTGTAAATTTATTTTAACATTTTTTCAAAAATCTAGTACAAATTTTATTTTAATGTAAAATTCTTGATCGTCTTGTTTAAATTAAAAATCAACAAAAAGTGCAGTTACTAAGAAATTCTTCAAAAAACAGTTTTATATTTGGAAATGACACCCGGAGGTGTTAATTTAACACCATAAGCGAGCACCGAAAATTTAACACCAGCTCGGTGTTCACTATTTAACACCGGACTTTTTGCAGTGTAGAAAAGTAAAATATGTTGAATTTTCTTCATATTTTTCTTTATATCGCTTACAAGACGACATGAACTGTACAGTAATCTTCTCATCCAGCTAAGGCGGCATCGAAACTTTAAAAGTTCATAACCTTTTAACGGATTGTTCAATTTTCATTAAACTTGTGCTGATGTGTCGTACTAATATCAACATACAACTGTACCTACAACATTATCCTGGAATTGGGCAATATTGTTGCATTTCCTCATGGAACGCATATATGTTCTTATGCGCGTTTCATTCTCTAATCTATAAATCTTTCTGTCATTGTATTGTGACGTGTGATGATTTATTCGGTATGAAAGCTTGAGAATTTGATTCACATTTGATTCACAATTTGAGTCACACGTGACCACAAAATTACTATAGAGCGCATATACATGTCGTATACACGACCATTGTATCATCTTCAGGTCAAGTGTATATACACACTTCAAGTGAGGGCATTACTCTACTGTGAAAGTCAATGTTAAGGTGGCAGAGTGCTGAATGACTTTTGCACGGATGTTTGCCAACACTCAGCGGCAGTCCAACGACACGTGACCGGCACGCCCCAACGGTCATAAAGTAGTCTTTATACACTGTAATATCGAACAACTATCAGCTTCGAGTGGGGACTCGTGTATCACTTTTGGTGGTTTTAGAGCTTATTTTCACCGAGTGGTTGGCGGTCATTAACGTATATTGTCATGATGCTTGTTATGAGGAAAGGCGTTTAACTTATTGCATGCCCTATAGCCCTCTGTTCGGTCTTCTATTCTGTACCCCGGCGTAGCCAGGGAGGAGCAAAAGCAAAGCAAAACAAAGCAAAACAAAACCAATCTGATGAAATATGAAAGAGTGGGTTATTCTTAGAAGGATTCAAGGGGTATTTTGATGAGAACCTGTTTTGGAATGGCTGCAATACATCGCAAAACAAAGCAATCATAATAAAAGGTGGGACTCACCTTTTATTAGGATCGCATTGTTTTACTTTGTTTTCAATTTCTCAGCCATTTCGAAACCAATTTTATAAAATAAACTTCGAATTTCCCTTAGAATTATAAAGTTCTGTAACATTTCATTAGCGGTTTCAAGGTACCTCGCAAAAAGTAAAAAGCTCAATCCTCATCTCAACCAATGCTATCAATTCATCCCGTTAAGAAGCACTCTGTTAGCTCTTAACCGCCCAATATCTCTCACACTTATTTTATGTAAACTCATTGAGCGTATGATTGCTTTCTCCCTTTCTTCATAGTGGGGGTTCAATGCTACTGCTAGTTTACCACAGTTGACAAAACAGGATGGACGCAAGAAACGCCGGGGATGGGATAGACAAACGTGACATGCAGGTAATGATTGCAGTGTCAGTTTGAAATATCGTGCATTGTGTTCTTGCATCAATATTTTCTTTGTACTCTTTCCCACTTTTCCTCTCTGCATTAAAGGGTGTGTACAGTTCTGGTCGAGGTGAGGATTTAGCTTTTAACGTTTTGCGAGATATTCAGAAACCACTCTATGAGATGTCAAAGAGCATGCAGTTCTAAGGGGTATCAAAAGTTTATTCGATGTTAATCGATCTTGAAATGGCTGAGATATCCAAAAACAAGGTGAAACAAAGAGATCCTAATAAAGTTGTGGCATGTCGCCTTTTATTATTATCACTTTTTTAATTTGACACTGTACCTGGTGATATTTTGACACTGTACTGGTGTTAATTAAAAAATGACACCACATGGTGTTGATTTGATATTTGTTGGTGTTAATATCAATGGTTTAACACCCGTCCAGCTTCAATAAGAGACCATACCAGCTGGCGTTACTGTGGTGTAAATTTATTTTAACATTTTTTCAAAAATCTAGTACAAATTTTATTTTAATGTAAAATTCTTGATCGTCTTGTTTAAATTAAAAATCAACAAAAAGTGCAGTTACTAAGAAACTCTTCAAAAAACAGTTTTATATTTGGAAATGACACCCGGAGGTGTTAATTTAACACCATAAGCGAGCACCGAAAATTTAACACCAGCTCGGTGTTCACTATTTAACACCGGACTTTTTGCAGTGTAGAAAAGTAAAATATGTTGAATTTTCTTCATATTTTTCTTTATATCGCTTACAAGACGACATGAACTGTACAGTAATCTTCTCATCCAGCTAAGGCGGCATCGAAACTTTAAAAGTTCATAACCTTTTAACGGATTGTTCAATTTTCATTAAACTTGTGCTGATGTGTCGTACTAATATCAACATACAACTGTACCTACAACATTATCCTGGAATTGGGCAATATTGTTGCATTTCCTCATGGAACGCATATATGTTCTTATGCGCGTTTCATTCTCTAATCTATAAATCTTTCTGTCATTGTATTGTGACGTGTGATGATTCATTCGGTATGAAAGCTTGAGAATTTGATTCACATTTCATTCACAATTTGAGTCACACGTGACCACAAAATTACTATAGAGCGCATATACATGTCGTATACACGACCATTGTATCATCTTCAGGTCAAGTGTATATACACACTTCAAGTGAGGGCATTACTCTACTGTGAAAGCCAATGTTAAGGTGGCAGAGTGCTGAATGACTTTTGCACGGATGTTTGCCAACACTCAGCGGTAGTCCAACGACACGTGACCGGCACGCCCCAACGGTCATAAAGTAGTCTTTATACACTGTAATATCGAACAACTATCAGCTTCGAGTGGGGACTCGTGTATCACTTTTGGTGGTTTTAGAGCTTATTTTCACCGAGTGGTTGGCGGTCATTAACGTATATTGTCATGATGCTTGTTATGAGGAAAGGCGTTTAACTTATTGCATGCCCTATAGCCCTCTGTTCGGTCTTCTATTCTGTACCCCGGCGTAGCCAGGGAGGAGCAAAAACAAAGCAAAACAAAGCAAAACAAAACCAATCTGATGAAATATGAAAGAGTGGGTTATTCTTAGAAGGATTCAAGGGGTATTTTGATGAGAACCTGTTTTGGAATGGCTGCAATGCATCGCAAAACAAAGCAATCATAATAAAAGGTGGGACTCACCTTTTATTAGGATCGCATTGTTTTACTTTGTTTTCAATTTCTCAGCCATTTCGAAACCAATTTTTATAAAATAAACTTCGAATTTCCCTTAGAATTATAAAGTTCTGTAACATTTCATTAGCGGTTTCAAGGTACCTCGCAAAAAGTAAAAAGCTCAATCCTCATCTCAACCAATGCTATCAATTCATCCCGTTAAGAAGCACTCTGTTAGCTCTTACCCGCCCAATATCTCTCACACTTATTTTATGTAAACTCATTGAGCGTATGATTGCTTTCTCCCTTTCTTCATAGTGGGGGTTCAATGCTACTGCTAGTTTACCACAGTTGACAAAACAGGATGGACGCAAGAAACGCCGGGGATGGGATAGACAAACGTGACATGCAGGTAATGATTGCAGTGTCAGTTTGAAATATCGTGCATTGTGTTCTTGCATCAATATTTTCTTTGTACTCTTTCCCACTTTTCCTCTCTGCATTAAACTTTGCTCCCAAACATTTTGATAATTACATGGGTAGTTCTAGATGTTATAGGAGTTCCTGTAAGTTTCTAGCCTTAATGTGGAAAGCACAGTGGTTTGTACACTATAATATGTCATTGTTAAGATATCTGAGGTTTTTTTTTAATACTGTATATCCAAAATAAAGAAAAATTTTGATTTCAGGCAATTGTCACTGCTACTGCACTTTCAAGTTAGGGCTGAATTTTTGCGATTTGAGCAGCAAAATCAACTGGAGCACTTGCAATCGAGCACATGTACCCCCAAACCCGTCCCATACCCCATCTGGATTACTTTTCAGGCCAAAAACAATATAACCATCTTCATTACACTATAATGCACCTTTTTGCCAAATTTGAAGAATATCTGATATGAAATGTGGCTGATAGAGCACACACAAGAAATGCACTGGCATCCAAGTTGTAACATTGAGGGCGCCATCACCACAAACTGTTGTGTCCTTCATGTAGAATGAACACCCATACATCTCCTTAGCAAATCTGAATAAAATCTATTGAGTAACAATCAATTTAGTTATTGCATGAACAAGCACTTCTGCAAATTTTGACACGATCGCGGTGACCTTCAACCATGTAAAAGATGGAACAGTGAGGGCACCATTATCAATAGATATATGTGAATAGATAAGACTATGATACATTTACATACCGAATTTGAAAAAATCGGTCAAGAAACAAGGTCATCATCACACACACAAGCAAACCCTATTAAGTTTACCTTTTCATGTATAAAGACGGAACAAGCGAGGGCACCATCACCAAAAACAATAGGCTTCTTCGTCTTACCATAATACACCTTCATGCCAAATTTGAATATGATCGAAGAAGAACTGCAGCCAGTAGAGCGCTCACAAGCAGACCCTGCCTCCGAGGCCCCCCCCCCCCCCCACTCGACGTTTCGCGCTATGTATCGATACCGCGAGAAGCTATCGCCGCGACGTTTCATGACTTTTTTCTTTCGAGTCTCCCGCATCTTTTAACACCAAATTTGTGATACCCGGGCGCGTGGTTCCGAAGTTGCGCATAAATATGCACGTGCATGTCAGACCAAAAATTGCCCAAAAACGTGAATTCGTGTACAAATTCAATGCAAACTGTGTTTACAGGCAAATTTCATAAAAGCATGATTATTTGGGGGTTTTATTGATTAAAATCAATTCTTAACATATTTTTTTTTTTTCGGAACGATGTCGCGGACAAATTTTAATGAAAAAAACAATAAAAAACACAAAGTCGAAAAAACAGAGAAATACATAAGAAATTAAAAAACAACAAAATACTTAGGTCTTTTTTCTCATCGCGCAATTTTTTTCTCTTACATTTGTTAAGGACACTAAAAAGAATATTTACACAAAAAAATGTGCCTGTTTTGAGCTTTATTTAGTGATTTATACAATACTGTCAGATTTCGTGTATCATTATGCATAAATTAGCGTTATTTAGTGAAAATGATAAGTTTTGCAAAAATCAACTTCATTGTACTTTAGATTACATCATAGGCAATGTGTGTGCCAATTTTCGTCGCGATAGCGCGGTCGGCGGCCGGCATTATCATTTACCTAAATAGCCCGGCCTAGTTAGGGTTAAGATTACCTTTTTATGTATGAAGACGGAACAAGCGAGGGCGCCATCACCAAAAACAATAGGCTTCTTCATCTTACCACAATACACCTTCATGTCAAATTTGAAGACGATAGAAGAACTGCAGCCAGTAGAGCGCTCACAAGCAGATTCTGTTAAGTTTACCTTCTCATGTATAAATACGGAACAAGCGAGGGCGCCATCACTAAAATCAATAGGCTTCTTCGTCTTACCATAATACACCTTCATGCCAAATTTGAAGATGATCAAAGAAGAACTGAGTAGAGCGCTCACAAGAAAATCTCTGCGGCGGACGCGGACGCGCCGGAACGCGGCCAAATCCATAGTATCCTGCGAACTCTGTTCGGGGGATACAATGATGCGAGGTTGACTTTTAAAACAAAGAAAAAACAAATGAGGTCTGGGTAGAATTGCTTGAAGAGAGTTACATGGAAGTTTATCTAACAGTCTTTCAAATTTACAGAAATGGCCAATCTAATGAAATGAAAAAAAAAAAAGAAAAAACAAGCTGGGAAAGTAGGGGAGATGTCTGCAAAGCCTGGCCTAATCACCACGTGATTCATAGTGCAATGTGTTAAAGTTGGATATAATTTTGAATTGATAGAGTTGAAATCGGGTTCATAGCTGAAAACAGTAAGATTGTATTCAGTCGTTAGGTAAGCACATACGTCATTTGAACTGGTTGGTAGCATGGCCTGCTTGCTAAGCTGATGATCTTTCTTGTCTCGGTGTGCTTGTCTGTGGCTTTTGATAAAACGACGCGAAGGGCTCAATTACCAAACGACAGAAACTTCTTTTCTGGGATTCAATACAGGTTAAAACTGTACATGTACATATATTATTCATTTTCTGTTCACTCAGAACCTTACATATTGTGTTCCATGACTCTATGAAAGATTTCAGTCCCTATCTATTTTAAAGAAAACCTTTTCCAACATTCCTCATTCTGCTCTCTCTTCCATTGTGGACAATAAAGTAAATCAATCGATCAAGCAATGCATACTGCTCTCTCTCTCTCTCTCTCTCTTTCTTGCTTTGTGTGTGACTCTTTATGTGTATGTGTTTGTGTGTGTGTGTGTGTGTGTGCGTGCATGTGTACACTTGCAGCTCCATGGTGTTTACAGTGTACATGTGTGTGTAAAATACATGTATAAAGAGAGAACATAAAGACATAAATTTGAAACCTCCCCAGCAAAAATCAACACATCACATGAGTAGCCACCTGACTACTCAGTAAAAGAGGACTATGTCTTCTTCCATCCATTTGGGAGCTCTGTGTCTTAGTGTATCCGTGTCTTGCAAACACCATCACTATCACCATCAGCATAGTTAGTACAGGTGTGCCCTGCCCAGGATTGGGTCATGAGCTTCAACACACCATGCAACACCCATTTCACATCAAGTAGCTGAACATGTCAGTTCTTATTAAAGTTCCTACACTGCTTGAAAGGCCAATGCTTATCACTCTTAATACTATGGTCTTTTGTCATAAAATCACCGATAGTGTACAACAAGCTCTCATTACTTTTTCTTAAACACTTTTCTTGACCCCTATGTTCATAATAAGTTTTTTTTTTTTTTGCTCTACTGCTTATGTAAGTTTAAAAAAGATCAACTTAACGCAATGAATGTCAATGGTCATAACGAGTTTGTAATAACAAGAATTTGATTTATGCAGTCAAACTAGAATGATAACACTAACAAACCATCAAACTTGTATCGAAATGTATTCGTTTATTTACATATAAGATATACAAAGTCCAGAGTTGTTTGGGGGGGGGGGGGGGGCGAGGGGTTGAAGGTATTGAGCAATCCTGGGGAGTGTTTCATAAAGCTGTTCGTAAAGTTACGAACGACTTACGAGCGACTGGTGATCAGTTCTTGTGCTGAATTATTGAAATTCTGATAAGTATAGCACATCAGAACTGATCATCAGTCGCTCGTAAGTTGTTCGTAACTTCACGAACAGCTTTATGAAACAGGGCCCAGGATTTGTTCAGCTCCTCATAGGATTATCAAAGACATGTCCATGCCATGCAATGAATGTCCACAGCCACGTGTAAAGTAATAATACAGCAGGATATTCAGTTTGGTACCACTGCATGCATACCATGTTCTTCGTTTCAAGCCCACAACAAATATTCTAGGCATGCAGACCAATGTTAGAATGCTGTTTTTCCTGCTTTCCTGTCATTTTACACAGCATTTATTGTACCACGGTTCACACTACGTGTGAGCATGCCTGCATCACCTCTCCTGGCACATTCATGGCTTTCTCTGTTGCCATAGTGACACTGCCTACAAGGTCCAGCTACACATTCTTTTCAATGATTTGAAACAAGTTGTACAGGATATTCTGTACCACACACCTATCCTTTCGACACCAATCCCACGCTGATTTCACATATACGTGTCTCCGATTGTCGAGATATTAGGAGCTAACTCTGTTGGCTCTAGTCGTCTGGCGTCACTACCAAAATTTAATCATCTGTTGTGTCATTATTAACTTTATCTGTAATTTTCTTCTACTGTCCATAGGTATATCGTACACGGAGGACGTATAATCCCTTTAAAATGTCCTGGAACAGAAGCGTTGCCAAGCACCCTTTGATTGAATACTTTGGGCAACTATAGTCTCCATAGTATAAGCAATAGGATATGGATTGGGCAGGTGTACAAGAATCACTTTGCCAAAAAACAACAACAACAGCAACAGCAACAAACAAACAAACAAACAAAGTTTTAAAAATTGTTCTTTCTTTGTATTGTATGAAAAAGTGTTATCTATTGCAAGTTATGACCACCATTATCAGTGATTATAATGCAGAATGATTTTGCAGGAGGCTCCCTGAAAAATTCAATACTTTTCAGGTTACTGACAAGACAATATAAAGGCCTCTTTGATTTATCATTGTGTTTTGTGTTTGTTTTGGGGTTTTTTCCCCACCTGTTGAGATGCATGCAACGTGCAAGTATCTCCCTGATTCCTCTTGGGCACCTCCCCAGCTTTAATGTGTGAATGCTCGATTTCTTTCCAAGGGTTTCAAAGTGGCCTATGTTGTCTTCAAGCATGCATCCTCCTTGAGAAAAGCTCTGAAGCACCACTACACATTTGTCTTGTCACCAGAGGGAGAGAGCTCTATACCGACAGGTTACAAGGAGTGAGTTCATCCTTAGGAGACTCCAATTTGCAATGGATTAATAATGTTTACGCCATATATTTTGCAGGATTTTTAATCTTGAGAATTTTGTGAGTCGGATGATATTTCTGAATACTATCAAAACGCGCTAAAATATTGTTACCTCAACTCTGATCCTGACATGAATGCAACGTACACATGTACATGCCTCCGTCCATTTCTGTACTCCACGATCGCGAATTTAACCACCAGCAAAATCTTGAGAGGTACCAATTCACAGGAGATTAGACTGGCCAAATAATATGGCATTTACAATTTACTCAGTTTAGAAAAATGATATAGGGTATTTGTTGCATATAATGTAGAATAAAGTCTCATTAAGAAAATGTACCATTTGTATTATTGTCATCAGGGGAAGCTGTGGCATAGTTAATAAGATTCCCGACTCTCAACCGGAGGACCCGATTTTGATTCCCGCCTAGTCTAGTTCTGCACCCTTTCTATCGATTCTTTTTTCGCCGACAATACGCGTTAGGCCGAGTGATGGCGCGATCCCGAGAACTGCGCAACCCTTTTTTCTCGGTCGTGCAGTTCTCGGGATCGCGCCATCACTCGGCCTAACGCGTATAATCGGCGAAAAAAGAATCGATAAAAAGGGTCCAGAACTAGACTAATTCCCGCCCAGTGCTTAAGTCCTTGGACAAGATGGTTTTACCCAGTATGTCCTTTTCGACCCAGGTGTATAAATGGGTACCTGGCAATGCTGGGGTAATAATAATGGCAGGGCCCTCTGGTAGAGCAGTGGCAACACTGAAGAGGCTACCCTGAGTAAATAAGACCTTACAGCCTTATATACATGTATATCAGGATTGTAAAAAAACAAGAGGCAAGTGATGTTTTTAATGTTTAAGATTACGTGCATTACCGTATTAAGAAGCAATGTTTTGAAATGCCCTACCCTATATCTTCATCCCAACTGGAGCACACCTCTTTGAAATACAATTTATTCTTCTTTTAAAGTAGGGCAAGAGATGTGAAACCTTTAACAGATAGCTCAATCTTCAGTTTTCAGACGCCTTTTTTTCCAAAGATTAGAAGCAATCATGGAAGTGTGTGTGTGTGTGTGTGTTTAAGATGCCTTGGATGAGGTGTCTTCCCTTCAGAAGTATCAAAAATAAAGTTATTCTTTGGCTTTGATGTATTTGACATATAGCTTTAGATATGTAAATAAATGCATAAATTCATGCTTTACGAGTTTGCATCATTCAGCAAAGTAACAAATGAATAATCAAGAGACTTTAAATACAGCACGCTCTTGTTACAACATACTCAGTGGGTCTAGTAAGTTTATGTCGATTCATCAGAAGTTTGTTGTATGAGGTTTGGAGAGAAATAAAATACAAAATGGAGCTTTGAACTATTTGAAAGATTCTATTTTCATTTTTATCTTCTTTTTTTTTTCTCTCCGGGGCTCTCTTTTATTCCAATGAATAACATTTCTTATATCAGTGGTCTTTGTAATCAGAGCTCACTTGCATGTATATTCTTTTTTTTTTTCTTTTTTCTTTTTTTGGTGGTATAGAATGGTGCCAAGAATATGCAGCCATGTGGTCCGATCCTTTAAAGCTTCAAAAGAAAGTTGATGACTTCATGGCAGAGTTTGACTAAAAGAAACAGGAGGTAAGAGGATTATGTGGACTTCTCTGTCATTCATTGTTGAATACTGTGTACACTTAAATTTTCGAGGTGATTTTATTTCCTCAAAATTTGCGAACAGGCTCTCGATTACAAAAACAAAAACACAAATTTGTTTGACTAAAACTGAATGAAGTAAACTAGTCAAGACAACTCTCAGTCAGGTGCTGTCATGTTTGTATGCATACTAGTATGCTGAAGCTGAATGCCACTTGCTATTTGGCCCTTGCTCAAATCCTTGGAATACTCATACTTCTTTTTTTTTCTGACAGATTTGATCTCATTTCAAGCAATGTTTAGAAAAAAAAACCCAGCTTGTTCGAGAAATCACTTTCTTCTGAAAGTTTGAGGTATGTGTGTCTGTTTGTCTTCTTTCCAGATATCATGATAATGAGAGAATCGGAAAGCATAAAATTAACAACCCACAAAAATGTTTGATCGACTGCCATTTGTCGATGTATCAGAGTGTACAGTATACATGGTATAAAGATAATGCTCCTTACACAGGGAGTTTGTATGCGTGAGCCACTGAATAGTAACTGCAAAACAGTCCAAAACACACAAGGCTGGTGTGATTTTGACTGTTCGAGAGTTATGGAGGAAGGATAATTCTATGCCCACATGAGAAATGCGCACTATTCATTTTATAAAATCTGTTATTAAAGACTGACGACAAGAAAGTTCCTGGCCAATCCACTTGATAATGATCTATACAACCATTTTATGATTTATATATTAACGGTATGAAGCGGAGAAGCGGGCGGAGAAGGAGCTCATGAACTTCTATAAACCTTCCAGACCAGGGAGTCCAGGCGGGAACGTGAGCAGTCATTTAATAGTATACTGCAGCAGTCCTTCAAGCATCTTAGAAATTACCCAGGTTTGTTTGTTGTTGTTATGTTTTAAATAACATTCTAGTTGTAAGTTTGCTATAAGGTTGCGTCATCAGTATAGGGTGTTTTAGAAAAGTTCTAAAATACGTCCACATGAAATATCTGTATTATACCATAAAAAGTTTACCATAAATCATTACACTTTGTGCATTGTAGTTATAACTTTTCTGCTATGTTAGTTGTGAATGTTGTTGTTCTTGTTGCAGTTGATGCATTTGAGCTAGTTCAAAGGAAGTTTTGGTTGTACTATGAGTTTTGAACTAAATCCTTCAGGTAACCTGGAAAGAAGGAGGCTGCAGCAGATTTGAGAATGATTTTTCTTTGGTATGATGATGTTGATATTTTGCTAAGCATTAAGATTATTTCTTTTGCAGGTGTTTCATTTCTTCAATCTTCGTTGACAATTCCACAATCACCACGACACATGACAAATAAATTGGTTGGCTTTAAGATTTACATTAAAAAAAAAAAGAAGAAGAATGAATGTTAGTTTTGCATAGCCACCCTTCCATTCGCTGTAATCATGCTTTGTATTCTTGTTACACAATGGCAGTTCCAGCTCTCCCTGTAATGACAACATTTATTTTTTGTTTGTCTTTCCACAGACATTGCTGAACTGAGGAAGAAGTTTGAAGAGGACAAGCAAGATATCTCAGATGAAGGCAGCAAGAAAATGTAAACCATACTAAGAAAAATCAAGCCCAGGAAATGGAGTAGAGCCTACTCTTTTGGACTTTGGAACTGTGCACTGAGTGTCTTAAATGATTTGAGATTAGTTGAACCAAGGAGGTTTAAGAGTTTGAGTTCCAACTGGCTGTAATTATTCAAACAGTTGTCAGGTTTCTATTGATGTACAAAAGAATTTCACAGGTGCATTTGTGCCTTTGATGATCGATGTTCGAAGCCGCCGTCTTGCTGAACAATCTGAAGATTCATTTTGAACGTTAACATAATATTGGCCATATTTTGCTTATTTATTAATTAAATGAAATGAAATTTCACTTAATGATAAAGCATGTAAAACAAAAATCAATCCCGTGCAGAAATTTGTGCAAAAGTGTAAATCACAGCTGTATCATGTGAAACTGTTTAAAACTGTACCATCCTGGAAAGCCGGTTTTATCACTTTTCCGCTTAATTCCGACAAATAAAACTGACCTGGAATAATCTTCAAATATAATTCTTTATGGATAGATATATCAGATTAGTGCCCGGGTATGCCTTGTCGAGTAATTTTCATCTTTATTTCAGCCTTTTTTGCGCAATTTTTATTCGCACATCCTCGTATCTGTACCACCTACCTTGTATAAGAAGGGATAGCGAAAAGTAATTACCATCACAAAGACATATCTTCCTTAGAAAGTAGCTGGTGATAATGCAATGAGACACGAGTCAATTGTCTTCCTATCTGCGTGGCAGATTCTGTTTGGCACATGCTTCAAATATTTTTGAGCGGCGGCATCGAACATCTAGCGAAGGAAATAAGACAGTTGTGACTCCATTCTCTTGAACCTCCTTGGTTGAACACTGTAACAAATCGTGTTCGTCAACATCCTTCGAGTGCTCTTAGAATGTTATGTCTATATTCATGTTGGTCAGCATCCTTTCGGTGCTTTAAGGATGTCTACATTCAAATGCACAAGCGGTGTCATTACATTCGGTGAATAAGTTAGGCTCAGTTAGTTTCTAAACTTACACTGCTCCCACCGAAACTCTCTGTGCAACGCTGTTACCTTCTGCGGGCTGACGTCGATAAGGTCTTCCTCCTTTCTTCAGGCAATTGAAATCACACAGAATGCTCTTTTGCCATCTGCGTTCTTTTTTGTTGGGACTCCGAGATGAACTTCTTCCATTGATCAGTCTACTGGCTATCACTGGTTTTGTAGATCCAACTTTTATGCTCAACTTTGCATTACTTCTCAGACTGGGTATCTATAGATTCACTCTGCTAGATCTGCCCTCACTTCGGATAGCTGGAGATCTCATGTTGGCCTTCATTTCAACTACCAACCAATCTACGAACATCTTTAAGGTTGCAATTTTGCATGCCTCTTGACGACAAAAACCTTAGTCTTCTCCACATTGGCGTTATGTCAATTTCTTACCCTTTTTGTTAGGCGTTTTGTATAGCTTCTCCTGAGAAGATGAAAACTCACAATGTATATCGTCTTCCCCTGGTTGAATTGACTTGAACTTAGAGATGTCACCTATGATAGTGCCAGCAACAAATCTATCATACTAAGTACGCAAACACTATGTCAAGTTGTTACCATACTCCCTCTTGTTGTGACGTCATATACCTTGAACCATCTACAAAGGCTTTCCTTGAATATCATGATGTTAAGACCATCGAGGCACATGGTCATTATAACAGTTATACTCATAGCATTAATCTGACATGAATATGCAATATTCTCCCATGTTATTTCCTTTTAATTTGGGTATCTTGTGGGTTTCCCGTCCAGATCTTCTATGATTCAGCAAACTGAGGCTGCTTGTCTTCTGTTTCCCATTTTCATTACGTAGATGATACTTCCCTCATCTCTAGCTGATGGTGGGCTAACTTCAGCTTCCATGGGTGAATTCCTTTCATCATCTTTGGTATTAGCTAGCCCAACCAGTGCTTTTCCTCAACCATCTTTTTGGCCTTCTATCAGCTGAATGGAAAGTCTCCTGGATCTCTTTTCCATGGATAAGAGACTTGCCTCAGTTCACCCACATGTTTGACAGACTGGATGATGTTAGACCCCGTTTACAGTGCGAGGCTCGGCCGCGGCTCGGCCGCGGCCGTGCCCAGCCCCGCTTCAGTGTAAACGCACAAAAGGCCAAATGCGAGGCCAAAATTGGCCTCGCATTTGGCCTCGCTCTGGAGGTGGTCTCGGCCGCGGCCGAGCCGCGGCCGAGCCCGGCCTTTTCTTGGTGTAAACGCAAACTGGGCCAAATGCGCGGCCAATTGCGCGGCCAATTTTAGTCTGGCTTCCAAACCCTCTGCCTGTATCTTTCGCTATTCAGGATATTAACCCCCTCAACGTCGAAAACTAGTATAGTTTAGGGTGGTTTATTCCTGCAAAGGATTCCTTCCTTCGGCAAAGGCCTTTGCCCCAACGGCGACTTCGTCGCCACGGAATTCATTTGGCAAAGGGTCTGAAAACCAGACAATACCAAATTGCATTTGTTTACAAGCAGAGCGCCACTACGACAAAATATTGAAAGGTTTGAATTAAAAGCGCGGCCGAGCCCAGCAGTGTAAACGGACAAAATTGCGAGGCTCGGCCGCGCAATTGAGGCCGGTCTCGGCCGCGGCCGAGCCGCGGCCGAGCCCGGCCCCGCACTGTAAACGGGGTCTAATTAACCCATTCCATACTGAATTCTGAAATCCCCGTAGACTCAAAACGCTGGCCACCAGGTTACCGTATGGAACGGGTTAACTTTCTTCCTGTTCAAACTTTAGCATTTCAGGTGGTTCACACTGGCACTCAAATTGAAATACTTTATTAAAGGAGAGCAATAGTGTTATGTTTATTTTTTTTTTCCTGTTAAAGGCATAAAAGAATTTAATGAGTTCAAGAACTTTAATTAAAGACCTTTTTTTTTGGGGGGGGGGATTCAGTACATCTAATTCATGAGGTTTGAAAGTTAAGTAGGTATAGTGAAATAGTAAACAGCATTCTATGTCATGCAGATGAATATGATGGGATAGTGTTCATTCACTTAAAGAGGAAATACATGGAAAAAATATAAATACGATTGGTCTACAGATGGCGCTGTTCATTCTGTCGGTCTCATGGGCCTTCTTTGCCTAGTGTCGGTATCAGTAACACTGTCGCTCCCGTAGCGTGACAGAACTGCTCTCTTCGTTTACTATAGTTTTTCCCAGTTATTTTCATGACTTTACAATTCAAGTTCCTATTCCGAGCATTCGATTTTACGCATTCCACGCTCGCAGCACTGAATCAGCAGTCGAAATCCGGTCATTCAAATTCACTATGGGAGCATTAGATTGAGCACGCATTTCAGCAATGAGCATTCAAATTCATTTCAAGCCGCCGACGGAATTTTGTTGGTCATTTAAATTCGTGAAAAGGCAATCATGTTCCAAATAAGTGCATTCAATTTAAAAAGAAGTCTTGAATTTAGGTAGCTTGGGACCGTGTATGTGTATCTTTTTCACCTAGCTTTGAATACACTGGGGTATATGATGAAGATCACTCATTTTGCCCTATGGGTCCACCTGTTCAATGTAAAATTTGATTCGGGCGTCACGAGCATGACGATGGAAAAATGACAGGAATATAAAGGCAAATAGGCCTACAAGCGAGAATATTAGGGAAGGTTGATTGACACGTTCGGGGAAAAAAAAATCGACTACATTAAAACTGATAACATGAACAGTCTTCATGTATACGTCTTGTTAGTTGATTATTACTATCTTATTGGTTTAATTTTGAGGGACTATGTGATCATTGATCATTTTGTGTCAGTACGCTTTTTGATGTATTGTCATTGTGTGGTTAGTGTTGGGGCGTTTTCAGCATGCGGTATCATTAAGGAATATGATAACTTTGTCGTTTTGTTTGCATGCACTGCTGATTGGACCTTACAATTTAAATTTTCTTGAGATGAAAAACAAAGAATACATGAACACAGAACAGTATAGAACCTCTAAACGATCGTAATTATGCAAGCCTTTGTGGGATGTGTATGCCCCTTTTCCTCTTTCTTAAAAAGCTATGAAATTTTCCTCATTAAATTCAAATTCAAATTCAAGTTTATTCCGTTTTTCGACAATAAAAAAATAACATTACATACATCACTCTTTCTTCGGTGATAAAAATCGTATAAAAAAACAAACAAAGTGAGTTTAACCGAGTAAAACAGTACTTGTATACTTGCAGTAAAGATACATTACAATGCCTGAAGTAAATTGAAATAAAGTGGAATATCAACGTACACAAGGCGAAAAACGGAGGGACCCACTGAAAAGACGAAGCTTGTAGAGTGTGGGCCCCTCGGGAGAGAAAGAATCAGGGAAAATATTGGTAACAATTATCGGCATCAGAACAGCAACGAAAATGTCTGAAGCAACAACAGCGAAAATAGTTGTAACAGCAGAAAAAGAAAAAAAATGGAGAGAGAAAAAAATGTTTAAAAACATTGACAAAATAGAAATAAAAATAGAAGCCCATAAAGAGTCAGACAGAAAAGGAAAAAACACATAATGACAACATTAACACATAAACGGACATAAAGCGACACTGGGACATCGACGAGGCTATAAAAAACGCAAAAGACAGGCTACCACAGGAAGCAAAACTAGCACAACGGAGATAACGATACACGAGGGTTGGACGATGGAAAACAAAAACAAGACAGAAACAAGACCAGACGGTCTTGTTCGCACGAAGTCTTGTTTGACTGCACGAAGTAGTAATTGATCACATAGCTGAAAATGAAACTGAATGCTAAAAACGAGCTTATCGTTTACTATCACATGACTGTCGCCTGAATTTGAATGTACGTGTAGGAAATGCAGTGCTCATAATTTTATTTTGAAATTGAACGCCCATGCGTGAATTCGATTTGACGGAAACGAAAAAGAGTTCTCATGAATGAAATTGGTCGATTCTGAATTTGAATGCCCGAATATTTTCGCGTTCGTTTGAATTTGAATGTACATTCATGAATTAGAATGACAAAAGTATGAAAAAGACCGGGAAAACCAATACATAAATACATGATTGTCTAGAAAAAAATACTGTTTCTCCCAATAGGTGCACAGGCATATGTGTGTGTTGTCAACGATAGAACAATAATGGGCAGTTTTGCCCCCCCCCCCCCCCGAAATATGATAAAGACTATGATGAACACTCACGTAAGCGTTATGTATACTGCTTTGTATTACTTTATGTGGAAATAAGATCACTTGAATTGACTTGAAGACAACACTTGCGACTTCTGCACATTTTAGGACGCACCGATCCACAATAATAATGATAATAATATCCTTTAAGACAGAAAGAAATGTTTCCGAAAGAGAGCATATTTTTGTTTTTTCTGTAAAGGAAACCTATACCAAATCTCACTAAAACGTAAAAGTCGTCAGATCCACATGAGTATCCATTAAAAGTACAATATCATATGAACCCAAAACGTCACCAATATCTAGGTGTCCGTGCATTCATGTTGTTTGATATTCGTCCCTGATGAGTTTTGTCGTAATCATGTTTGTGTTTCGAGATTAACGTCGTCATGCATAAGGAATAAATCATATTGAGATTTAAATCTTTAAATTTTCTTCATACTGTAGGGGTGTTATCGAGTTCGAGTGGGAGCGACTGGGTTTGGGTTCAGCAACCATATGTTTATCAAGATCACGTCAAGTGTTGTTATCATAACATATATATATATATATATATATGTGTGTGTGTGTGTGTGTGTGTGTGCGTGTGTGTGTGTGTGTGTGTGTGTGTGTGTGTTTACCTTGGCGATGGCTACTACTTTATTTTGTAAATATTCCTTGTTTTTAATTAACCACCTGTCACTGAGTTCATCTTGGCAACTAAATGATAAATAGTAGGCCTACAGATGCATAGTCGAGGTCTTACTCGACCAAACAAGAAATTCGCGAATGTCAATGTTTTATTACTGATGTAAAATGCATGTACTCGTAGAAAACATTCAAAAGACTGCAAGATTAGGTCTCTAGTGCAATACCATTCATTACACCAAATGTCTCTTACATTCCATCAATTAAAAGTCGGAATCATATTTTTCCAGGGCCTACACAAAGTTGATTTTAACCCGGCTTTCGCAAATTCGGCTATAATGGTACAAGAATCAGTGTGTTATACACTGTACTTGCCTACTTCAACTGACGTTGCCAATTGTGGTTCTTTATCTTTCTTTATTATATTCCAGTTCTTTATGATTCCGATTTTCTTTATTGATTTCACACACACACACACACACACACGCACACACACACACATACATCCACACACGCATACAAACACTAACAAGAGGTTACTCAAATTTATTACACATATTCCTTCTTTTGCTACCTTTCATAATAATCGAAAATCATAATGGAATCGATGAGAGAATGTGATCTAAATGAACGAGTTAGACATGGGCGATTTCAAGGAGATGTATTCTTTATTCAAAAAGAGGAAATAAAATACTATAAAAAACAATAACAACAATCTCTTTTTATACAATAATGTGTCATATTTTCCTACCTACACATTTTTACAGCTTCTTGAGTTTCATTCAGGATTCATGATAAACAAGCATTCAGAAGAACAACGACCTTGGTGTGTATGGATACTTTTGTCAATCGATAATCGTTTATCGTTTTTTATCGTTTATCACTTCAAATGTGTGACATCATGATCAGATATCACGCCGGGTCCAAAGATTAGAAACCTGAACGCGCAGGCACCACAAGCGACAAGCAGCTATCTTGTAATTGGAGTGATTAATCAGTAGTCATTGTTGAATTTCAACTCCGAAGTGCACCTTCATTTACATGTGGATTGAGTGAATGCAACAATATTAGTAAAACACATTAGTGACAGTTTGGGGAAAATCGGACAATCCGTTCAAAAGATATGAATTTTTAGAATATCTGCGCAGTCACTATACTCGATGAGAAGACTACTACAGTGTGTGATGTCATATGCGTACAACGATATAAAGAAAATAAAAAGAGAAATTCACAAAACTTCACTTTTTGAATAAAGTGCACATTTCTTCGACTTGTTACTGACATCATCAAATTATGTTAAGGGTAATGCCTTCTGAAAGAGAAAAGTCAAGTGTTCTTTTGTTATGCAAGAAAAGTGAAAAAAATGTTGAATTTTCTTTATTCTTAGACGAAATTATAGACGAAATTATGTTAATAGGCTTACGTAATCAATTCTCCATTAAAACTCCATAGCTTTCACTTCACAAAATATTTCATTGTCACGTGTTGTCAAAACAGAAAGAGATAAGCAAATGAATGTCTTCCTAAGCCTGGAGGTCACCCTTTGATAATGACGAATCATTTTCTTTTTCCAAAACTTTTTAGCCTTCCATGGACTATTTTATTATCTCCATATCAGCATAATACAAAACTCAAAACATCCAACCATAGTCTCCTTTTTTTTTTTCTTAAGATTTTTCTCATAAACATTTACACAAATAATTGTTGGAGTGACTGCCATTTTAAACTGAACTTGTTGAGAGTACCCGATACAGAATAAATATATATCTCTCATCTGCATAATAGTCAATATTTTTTTCTTCATAGAGTTAAACCTAGGGACTTTGTTTTTTAACTTTTGTACGAACAGTTGTTGCTTGATCAAAATCACAACACAATTTAGAGCATCGTTTCTCTTTTCTTTAAAACCAAAGAATAATATTTTCCAGGCTAAATTTTATCTGTGCTCTAGAACCTTCATTTATCGATTTTTTTAGTTTCATTCCAGATTGACTTACTAGTTTCACATTCATAAAAGAAATGTACAATATCTTCCAACTCTTCTTTACAAAACGAACATTTGTCACTACTAACTTTTTTCATCTTACACAGTTGCCTATTTAAAAACAAAATTCTATTTACTATTTTATACTGAAAGTATCTCAACCCAGTGTCCTCAGTAAAACGAAATATCATAATGTGACACTTTTCCATTTTGATAGTTTCAGGGGGACTATCCGAACGTCGTTCCCATTTAGAATATATTAAAGGTAAACATTTTGTTTTTCCAAAAAGAGCTTTACAAATACACCTACATTATTTTGATTATTGCAGTAGTATTTTGATACGTGATGGCAATAATGGACCTACAATATTTTGTTCACATCTTTGAAAATAACCACCAAACCGACACTTCATTATTTGACTTACCGAATGATATGACATGTAATTAAGTTTCAAACAAAATTTCCGTTCACAACCTTCACGGGTCAACAAATCTCCCTTGTATCAACCAAATCATTGATATACCTGATACTTTTTCCATGCCAAGATTTGAAAAATACAGTGCTATGCCCGATTTGAATAGAACTATTTTCCACAATGGATAATTTAAAAAATCAGATCCCTCTGAACGACATAATAGGGAGATGGCATAGAATACATCTTTCCAAAATGGATTTGCAACTTCGTGGGATAAAGTCAAAAAATATTCATCGCCAACCCCTACTTGAAATGGCTTTGTTATAAATGACTGCATTAAATGACTGACATCATTACATGTTCATAAAACCATTCTTCGAATCCATGTCAGTTTTAATGACATACCAAAATGCTCAACATCTGGCATTCTAAGACCCCCTCTCATATTATATACCAACCACATGTTTTCTACCAATTTTATGTGGCTTATTCTCCCATATAAACTGAAAATCTTAGTTTTTATGATTTTCATGAACTTAGCTGAGGGAGCTGATATTGATATAAAAAGATGACTGAACTGTGGCAACAGTAATGATTTAACAACTGTTACTCTTCCCAAAACTGTAATATTTCGTTTAATCCAAGAAATCATCTGACGTTTTACCCTATCGAAAATCCTATCATAATTATAATCGGGTATTTCATCAATTACAAGATGAAAATCTGGACAAAGATAATCATCCCGCACAAAATGCACTTGTCTTTTAGTTTCTAAGTCATTACTACCTTTTGATGCACCAATCCAAACTGCATTTGCTTTTTGCATATTGATCTTCAGCCCACTACATTTTCCAAATGAATCCAAAATATGTAGAGCACTGCGGAAACTAACATTTGTACCATCTTGAAATAGTGCTGTGCCATCTGCATACTGAAGGATCTTCAATTCTTTCGCGCCGACAAAGATTCCTTTTACCATGTGCGAATTCCGAATAAACATCCCAAGAATTTCTACACATAACAAAAAGAAGTAGGGAGGTGGGTCACCCTGCCCACATTCCCTTTCTACTCGAAATCTGCGTGTTACATGTCCTTTGACAAGAAGACTAGAATAGACATCATCGTACAGTAAATCTATCCACCGAATGAAAGAATTACCAATCTTAAAGAAAGAAATGGTTTTAAACAGAAAGTGGTGAGAGACACTGTCAAAGGCATTAAAAAAAAAAATCAATTAATAAAATCATCCCGGGGACTTGTTCCCTTTCAGTATATCAGTTGTATATAGGCAAGTATATCATACACAATTCTAATGTTTTCACCAATAAATCGTCCCTTCAAAAAAAAAAAAAAACTGTTTGGTTAGCATGAATAATACGATTTAATACAGTTTTGAGTCTACTAGCAATACAACTTCAGAGTATCTCATAAACAACATTCAACAACGAAACTGGTCTCCAGTTTCTGATAAAATGTCTAACTTTATCACCCTTAGGAAAAAGTGTTATCAAGCCAGTCTTTTGCGAAAGAGACAAATTTCCTGAAGTGTAAGCAGAGTTCATTATACGCACCATATACAGGTATATACCTAACTCTTCAAAAATATTTTTACAAATTCTACTGTAAATCCATCTTGCCCTTGAGCTTTTTTTTTTTTTTTGGGGGGGGGGTCATATTCTTCAATGCATGCTTAATTTCACTAAAAGAAATGTCTCCCTCTAATGGCTCACGCTCTTTGTCTGTGAGATATTGAAAACGATATGCACTGCATCACAGTTTGCATGAAATCTATACTAATGTTCATAATATAAAACAATTTCTTTCATAATGTCTTCTTGATTCTGCAACACTCTATGATTATCATTGATCAATTTCACAAATGATTTTTTTTTTTGTACTATCCTTTGTTTTTCAAAATTCAGAAAATATTTTGTTGGTTTTTTTTTTCCAAATTGCATTTCTTGCAGCCGTAGCCTATTTGCTGCCCTTTCAAATTTTTGTTGTCTAAATTGTTCCAATTCTTCTTTCAATGACTTAATCTTATCTATATTTTCTCTGGTGTTTATATTTTGATCTAACAATCTTTCTAATTCAACTATCTTGTTAACAAGATCCTTATCTACTCTTTCTACTTTTTTCTTCTGTCTAATAGCATACAGGATTGTCACTGGTCTCAGTTCCATCAACAGTGTGTCAAAAAACAACTGGTCATCAATAACAAATTTATAATCACCTTTACTGACATCTTCTAACTGTTTACCATCAAGAAAACCAAAATCAAGATACTGTAAAGTAACTTCATTTACCTTCTCTTTAATAAGGTCGACGAATTCAGATTCTTTCAAAAATGCATTATTAAACTTCCAATAACTGAATTTCTTGTGACATTTATCCAACACAATGTCAAGGCTGATCATTGAATGGTCAGTTTGATATTCCAAATCAAAAAGATCTACTTTGCTTCAGTGGTGTTGGCTATCGCCACGTATATATATAAGATTTTGTACCGGGGTGAAGTTGGCGCCATGGATCCACCGAACCAAAATCGTTTTTTTTTTTTTTTTTTTTTTTTTTATCTCAAGAAACTTTCCCCTAGCTTTTCTATTACCAAGTCTAAGATAATTGAAGGTATCTACTTCCATATTTTGGCCCAAATTCCAATCACCACAAAGAATTTTATGAGGATCATCGAAATCCAATAAAATATTTTCCATGCATCTATAGAATTCAGGATGATCTACTCAGGACGAATCATGAGTACAATAATGACGGCCATGCAAAGAGTCACAGTCACTGTGGAGACATGGATTGGTGTCGCTGCATTACCGTTGGGGGAACCGTCCCGTTGGTCTGTACTAAGAGCAGGTGTCCTGGTTGTCGATTCGTGAATTTCTTCACTGGTATTGAAGCCAGCTACACAGAAGTTAAACAAATAAGATAACAAAAAATGTTGAGCAAGAGATGAAAGGGGCAGACTTCGCTTTGTTCTTAGAGACAGGAAAGTCTTTGACTACCAATATAGTATCACACATGCAATTTTGATTTCAAAGCATTCAGCAGAGACTACGTACTGTACCCTATGAAAGGCACCATTCAAGTTTCCAACATACATGTACTTGTCAGGATTGCATGCCTGACCTACAGATCATAACCTGCGATCTCCAAATTTTACATAGTGTGACAGTTTTATTTCAAAATGTGAATGACTACGATTAATAGCAGCCTCGAACTGACAGAAAATATAAAAACAAGCTTTTCTTTGCTCATTATTTCCAAGTATAAATCTCACTTTATTGAATGACTTACTAGTCCTTGTTCCATCCATTATTGGGACGCAGACTCCCACTGCGTTCCTCTTTTTGCCGAGTGGGCAATCCGAGTCCCATTGAGCCTATAAGGAGTTCAAGAAGACGATACGTCACAAGAAAAACACACACGGAGCACACACATGCATACACTCACAATATTATCACATGCGTGTAGGGGGGAGTGCATGGGGAGAAGTGGAACAAAGAATTGTGATTTGGTGAATTTTCCAGTACAACTTTGCTGATATTTAGAATGGGACACTCATGTCTTGGACCTAAAGACTACTGGATAATGGGTTATTACTTCATATTCCTAAAAGTTTTATATTTGCATTATTGATTAAAAAAAAAAAGTAGCTTCCGAAAGGAAAAAATTGGGCCATCCCCTGGGAGAAGTTGAACAGTGGTTGGGGTAAAGTGGGACGAACAATAACTATAGGCTAGTAATAGGAGCATATTATAATAATGTGTGTGTTTGTGTGTATGTGTGTGTGCGCGTGCGCGTAGGCCCTATGTGTTGGTGTGCGAGTATTTACATTTGAAGAGTTTCATGGCAAAACGTGTCATATCCATTATCGTCCATCAGGGAAAATTGTATTTTCTAAGCGCTTGAAATTTAAAGAAAATAAAAAGAAAATGATGATATTCTCATCATTAACTTTGAATGAAGGGAAAAGCGCGACAGCGATGATGTCCCATTTTATCCTAGCACCCCAAAGATTTAAAGGAATTGCGGCTAAAATCACAATTGATCTAATTTTTGCAAAATCTTTAAATGCAAATTATTGAAACTCATAAGGCCTACATATAGCGTGCTAAGTGCCAGCCAAAGTGTACAATGAATTCAGAAAGCACGTCACACTGGATGTAAAAAAAAAAAAAAAAAAAAAAAATCAAAAAAGTGTCTTAAAAAGGAATTGAAAATTAAACTTTCCAGCAGTGTTTGTGTTTGTGTACCATGTCTTTGTGCTCTGTTGCCGAATACATAAAAGGGGATAAGACTTGCAAGTTGATTAGTTCAAAACTTTTTGAGATATGAGAGGTATCCCACTTCTCCCGCGTCCCAGTTCACCCCACTCTCCTCTATACATGTACCTGTATGTTATACCGATATGATAAATACATTTGATGTTTACGGGAAAAACAAAATCGGCTTTAAATTCGTGTATAGTGAAAGAAACACTTCCAAACTGATTTTTTTTCTTTACCCTTCATGAATGTCATAAAAGGTTTTAAAAAAATGGCCTAAGAATCTGCCTCTAACCGATAAACTTGTTGATCTATTGCCATTCACCACATAGATTCTCTTTTGTGAAAATAGTATTGAAACTTCTTAGAACATCAGTGTCAAAAACCAAAGAAAGTCATTTTTATGCCTCCGCCACGATGTGGTACCGGAGGCATTATGCTTTCGTGTTGTCCGTCCGTCCGTCCGTACGTCCGTCCGCATTCGTTTACGCGATATCTTGAGAAATATTGACTGGAATTTTACCAAACTTGGTTCAACTATAAAGTATGATGGGGCAATCACTTGATTAGATTTTGGGTGAAATCAGCCAAAGGTCAAAGGTCAAAGGTCTTGGACAAATCATGAAATTGTATCCGTTTACGCGATAACTCAAGACTGGATCGAGCAAATTTCACCAGACTTTGTCCGAGGATGATGTATGATGGGACAATTACATGATTAGTTTCATAGTGAAATCGGACAGAGGTCACAGGTCAAAGATCAAGGTCAAATCCTAAAATATATCTGTTTACGGGATAACTCAAAACTGGATGAAGCAGCTTTCACTAAACTTGGTCCAAGGATGATGTATGATGGGGCAATTAGTTGAGGAGATTTTAGTGACATTGGCAAGAGGTCAAAGGTCAAAAGTTCAAGGTCAAATGCTAAAAATGTTGCTATTTCCCCCATATCTATGCATTGCCCAAAGGTATTTTATTGAAACTTAGTGTAGTCATGTACTACTGTGTAGAGATTCTCCAGAGAGAATTTCTTGTCATAAGGTCAAAGGTCAAAAGGTCAAAGGTTAGGTGAAATGTTGCAATTTCACTTTTCTTGCAAATGGTTTAATATATCTTCGTGGAACTTGGTACATTATGCATGTACTGACTGGCAGGGATTATCTGTGGAATTTAGGGGTCATGGGTCAATAGTCAGGGGGTCAAAGGTCAAGGTCAACTCCTCAAAATTTTACTGTTTCCCTCATATACTAGTATATGCAATGATTGCATTATTAGTTTTAAAACTTAATATATACATATATTACCTAATGGAGATTCTCTGGGAAATTTCCAGCCAGAATGTCAAAGGTCAAAGGTTAAGGATCAAAGGTCAGGTTTAAATGAAAAAAAAATCTATTTTGTACTGTAATTACACTCTTTCTTCATACCTTGAATAAACTTATAACAGGGTCGGTCAGAAGTCAAACAAAAATCCTCAATTCCCCAAATATATGTACCTGCACTCTTAGGCAATTATAGCAAACCCAGTTTGATGAAAGTGAACACTCAAGACATTTCTGACAAACCTTTCATATCAATATTTTGACAGTTATGTGAAACTGTCATCACACATTGTGAATACACCTATTGGGAGAATCATGCATTATTGCGGAGGCATCAGTCGCCATAGCGACATTTCCAGTTTTTTGATTAAAGTATATTGTATATAAAATAAAACCCCATTTCCAAATCGAGTGTGACTCGACTACGACATAGCATTTATAATTATCTATGTTTCGGAACGTCATCGGTCAGTGAATTAAGTGCAGTTTAAGTAGGGTTGCCCGAACGACTTTTATTTCTTGCAAATGGTTTAATATATCTTCATGGAACATGGTACATTATGCATGTACTGACCGAACGACTTTTATTCAAAAGGTCATCATCGGAAATAAAGCGTATACTTGATTAACCCTTTACATACCATATTAATTTCATTTCCATAGCTTTGTGTGGGAATTTGTGCACATGCGCAATTGACTCAAAAGAGACCTTTTTCTCTTTTACCAGTGAGTTTTTATAGCTTTTTAGAGAGGGTAGGCAGACAGCCTGTAATTAGACGGATTTGAAATGGGCCCTATCTCTGTTTATATATATTTGTTGGGGGTCTGTGTTTGAGAGTTTCATATTCAATGACAATTTGATGACATGTGTGATATTTTCAACAAAGCGTTCTACTGAATCTTTGTTTCATCGATTTTCACATTGCCTTGGAATTTCCTTTGTTGAATGGAGTACTGTCTGGTACATAAAAAATGGTGCGCTTTTCGTATCACGTTTTCGACACAATTTCTCGATCTTTTGTTTAATTTCCAGTAATCTTCAGATTTGGATGCGATTGCTTTCTCCTTCATATAACATTTCTTCCTCGAATCTTGGTGTGAACGAAAACTCCTATTCCAAATAAAAAAGGCTTGAAAATAACAGAAATACGTAGGTCAATTCAATACGCAAATATTTATCCCTACATTTCCTTCATTAAATTTGCATTACCTATATAACTGTGCTCAAAACCACATTACAAGAGAATGCACAATTCGAGCCTCTCATAGATGTGTTACCAACATGCCGAGGACATTTATTCATGTTAAGCTCATTACAGGGTGAAAAGAAGGGCACGAATATACTTCTTACTTGGATATACGAGCACAGTAGCAAAAGCTACAATTTGAAAAAGAGCCTCCATGGAGGAGGGGACAAACAAAAACAAAATTCACTGATCAAGTTTCAAGAGTGAAACAGTGAAAGTGTGACAGATAGAATTATGAAATACTTTATGAAATGAATTGGAAGGAAACAATGAAAAGCAAGGATGTATATAAGGAACACGATTAAGAAGGGTAAAGTAAGAAAATATGAGGCAGCAAAAAGAGAAGGACTTCATGAAAGAAAGCAAATGAGTAAAGAAAATTAAAAAGAAGAGTGAAGAAGAAGTGCACCCAATGTTGTTGTTATTGTTGTTTTATTTTTTACGAGGGTATGCATCTAAGATTCCAAAATAAGTGGCATAAGGAACGGCTGAGGAGATCTAGAGCTGGTATCTCACTGAGTGGCGAACGTTTGCGAACGTAGCGAATTTGAGATTCGCCAACTTTTCTGACGAATGTTTGCGAAAAATCAAAGTTCGTTTCTGCCATTAGCGACAGTTAGCGACTTTTAGCGATGTTTAGCGACAATTAGCAACACTTTAGCGAATGTTTGCGAAAGTGTTTGCGAAACACAGGTGGCGACTATTAACGAATGTTAGCAAATGTTAGCGACAATTTTGCAAATGTTAGCGACAGTTTTGCAAATATTAGCAACTGTTTGCAAATCCTTTGCGACAATTTGCGAATGTCCTTGGATCTAGAAAAGTAACAGGCGATTATGTGTAGTCAGACCCATAAAACGAACGTAAAACCTTCCCCTGAATTCAGATCTCTTGTGACATCCGTTCAAGATCGATTTCCAGTATATGGAAATAAATTTCTGTCAAGAAGAGGCTCAACGCGTTGCTATCATTGAAGAGCTGCTTTGTCAGGCTGCTGCTACAGCTATTGTGCAGCATAAGAGAAAAAAAAATAAAGAAAAACAAGAAACGAAGAAGAAAAGAAAGAGAGTCAGACAGTGGTTGTTGCAGAGGACAGACTTTGGTCAATATGAAAAGCTTTTGCAGCAATTACAATCATGATGGAGATGTCAAGAGCTTCAAGAACTTTCTTAGAGTGAAACCTTGTCTGTTTTAAAAGCTTTTATATAGGAACCATATGGTAACTATGTCTTGTGACCTAGCAGTGGCGAATCAAAAAATAAAAATGTTAGCGACACCGTATTACCACCGTTTGCGAATTCTTTCGAGTGTTTTGCGAATGTTTGCAACTGTTAGCGAAAATACAAATTCGCAAAGCTTCGCAAAGAAATTTTGAACATGTTCAAAATTTCTTTGCGACAAGAAAACTGTCTGCGACAATAAAAATCGTTTGCGAACTTTCTTGCGACTGTTAGCGTACCTTTAGCAACCCTTTACGAACCCTGGCGAAATCCCAAATTCGCTACGTTCGCAAACGTTCGCCGCTCAGTGAGGTAGCCCCTGAATGATCTTGATGAGAATTAAGTTACAAATCGACTGTGCGACTGAGGTGCGGAGTCTTCATAACTCAGTGGTCTTGATCAATATGCATATTGATATATTATATATATGCATAGTGCATGTAATTCCATATTGTTGCAGTAATTTCTTTCCTCCAGAGGTAAATGTTTTTCATTAAAGAAAAATACATCAGCGACCTTCACTACACAACATGGACTTCGGTGGTATATGAAAATGGCAATTCCAACAGTTTGCAAATCATCATAATAAAGAGAAAAAAACCAGCATGTACATTTTGTAAATCAAACAATCAGAACAGCCTCTTTCAATTGGATGAA
Source organism: Diadema setosum (assembly GCA_033980235.1). NCBI lineage: Eukaryota > Metazoa > Echinodermata > Echinoidea > Diadematoida > Diadematidae > Diadema > Diadema setosum. Next base: position 32,074,452 of record CM067064.1, on the reverse strand, counting down.
GTAAGAAATCTTTGCATTTTCTTGCTTCGGATTCCAAGGGAATTTGTAAATCAGTGTTTTACATTGTTTATAGAATAGATTTCTCCGTATAAGATAGGCGCTATGAGAAACATTCATAAGTTGCAGAATTATCAATCATTTGAGAATTACCACGTTTATGCATAGTTAGATTTCTGAGGCCATAAATTCTACGTTACCTATTCTAACTTTGACATCAAGTGTGATTGTTAAGTTTTCTGTCTGTTGTTTGTTAGAAATATATTTTAGTATTTTGCATCATATTTTTTTTTATTAAAGTCATTTTTTTTTAGAAGAATAGTGTTGAAGAAAATTGTTGATCTTATGTACTTTGTGATGCAACATATCATTTCCCCATCTTATTTTTGATGACATCCTTTCTCAACCGCCTGCAGGTTTTACCAAATTTTAGTATATAAAGTACTACTAGTATTATTAATTACCATGATTGTTACTATCATCATCATTTTTATTCCTGCTTTTGTTTTCATGATATTAAGAGTTGGTCTATCCGCCTAAAATGTTTGACTTCCTTGCCGGAACTGCTGTCATAATAGGGGACTAGACAACACAATTGACAACACTGGCAGTGTCATCAGGTAGTTGTTACTGATAAACGAAAGAATAATACGTTTTTGTCAACATAAATTTATAGCTCAAATCGAGGGGCATGAGCAGAGTGAATGTGCCTAGCAGACCATAAATTGGGCGTCGTGTTTGGACCTCTATACCATTTCGATCAAAACGCATATCTCGAGCGCTGGATATTAGTTATGAAAACAGGGAGTCGTCATAGTTTTCCATTTATACAGCCAATACCCCCCCCCCCCCCCCCCCCCCGGACTGCCATACCTCTCAAGCTATACTAGGTTAAAACAGGCCATCGATTACAAAGTTTCAAAGTTTGCCTGTTTTATCCATAATATAGTATCCGGAAGTTGTAAGATTGTAAGATTTTATTGACTCTATCGACCCCCTCTCGGGGTATGAGAGTGCAAACATAATTATTTACAATATATGAATACAGAAATATAAGTGATCAATGTACATGTACATGTGAAAATAACAGATATGTACTTAAATAAATTATTATGTTTACAAAACAAGGAGTATAAAAAGGACGTTTAACTACTCTACCACTACGTGTACAAACATTCTCATCTACTTTACTTTCTACAAAACTACTGTCTTTCTTCTTTGGCATTGAAGTTGTCCTGAAGAACAAGCAGTTAATGCATATTTGCGCTATAGATAGTATTGTCTGCGTGTAATACAAAACATTAGCGTTGCGGAGATGTAATACATCTGTTTTGGGGGAGAAGCAAGGTCAAGTTTGAAAATGTTCGTAGCTAAAAGATATTGTGTAAACATTGCGTACAAAAATCGATAAAGACTTTGCCTTTGATAGCAGACCAGTGGATTTAACCATTCGTGCCGTCACATATCGGCATCTCTTTCCGACTGCACATCCGGGTTGTGATGGGCTTTAAAATCTTTTGTATTATCACACGACATATAGGCTAGATCAGGGACCTCCCTGGCTATATATAGAGGCGTCTTCAATGGACAATGATTTTAAAAGCACCTTAACCCTTTGCGTGTTTCGAGTGTCGATTGGCTCAGAAAACCTCGTAGCGTTTAACACATCCAATGTCCAATAAGTCCCTATCAGAGAATTGGCAAAACGGGCATGATTTTGGCATAATAAACCTTCGGTATATTACCATGATATCTTAAAGGGTGTGTACAGTTCTGGTCGAGGTGAGGATTTAGCTTTTAACGTTTTGCGAGATATTCACAAACCACTCTATGAGATGTTAAAGAGCATGCGGTTCTAAGGGGTATCAAAAGTTTATTCGATGAAAATCGGTTTTGAAATGGCTAAGATATCCAAAAACAAGGTGAAACAAAGAGATACTAATAAAGTTGGGGCATGTCGCCTTTTATTATTAGCACCTTTTTTGATATCTCAGCCATTTGAAAACCAATTTTCATCAAATAACGTTGAATCCTTCTTAAAATTACATGCTCTTTCTTATTTCATAAGAGGCTTTTCATTATCTCACTTAGGAATGTTCAAAACATGAATCCCTACTTCAACCAGTACTGTACAGTCCCTTTAAAGAAGTATTAATATACAGTTAGAATTCGACATATATTTCGAGTGGAAATAGATTTACAACAAACTTATAACTCTTGGATCCAGAACTATATAGAATAGCCTACAATGGCTTATGTTATGACATGCATGAGTAATATGCTGTGGCATATAATATGCGTCACTCTACTTGCTCTAGGAGATGTTATAGGACCTATATAAAGTTGCGACATTATTATACGTTAACACATTTAATTTTCACTTTCAATATCCAAAATAATACAAGTCATTACAAATTAAGAACAATCGTTTCTACAAGCATGTGACACATAATGTTACACTCTGTCACACTCCGTGACAATTACGGTATCACACGGTATCACACGGCCTCATATCCCAATCTGAACACGCAATCAAAATCACATCAGCCATAAATCCTCTCCTGGTCAAAATCGATTAGCATTATCGCTGTTGTTTGTAGGCCTAGTGAGACAGTTGAAACAACAACAACAACAACAACAACAAACAAACAAACAAACAGGCATAATTTTTGCATGTCCTCCACACTCCAGTTTGACTGCAGGCTTCGGAAAAACGAGAAACAGCCGACAACGCAGCGCCTGAAACAATACTGAGTACACTTCATACCTGTATAGACACGAATAGGATGACAATGGCTGCAGCTCGGAGTTGGACCTTTCCAAACATCTTCCCCGGTGCTTTGAATTCTAGATGATTTTCTCTTTTTCCAAGATACAGATGCAACTTCTCAAGTGAGGAGGAAAGGCGAAGTGAGTTTTATAGTTTATCACGTGCGATGGAACCACTACGTGGTATGAAGTTACGAGGGTATGGCGTTGGCAGGAAGGCGCCGCCTCGATTATCGCGAAACACAGTGTCATGTGATGGGCTTTTGCCTGCTTTTGCCGGTGTCACTGGCGATCCGTTCCGCCAGTCGATAAGTTCCGCCGGAACTTATCGGCGGACTTTAGCCAGTATATCAGATCCCCCAGATCCAATCGGCGGGATTTTTGCCTCACCGCCGATTAGATCCCCCACCGCCGATTCGATCCGGGTCTCTACCGTACAATGTACACAAAGTGGTCATGGAGAAACACCCCTTCAGTAAAATGTACTCTTCCAGTCTCCCTCTACAGCCAATGAACTTCTTCAAATCCCTCTGACCAGCCAACCGAACAAAGTTGCCAATTTGAAACCCGGACTACAAAGCGATTCCTTTTTTTCGGTATCTCTTTCGTCGTCATGGTGGCCATGGTACAGTCACAGAACTCTGCTCTGTAGAGTTTTGCACGATGTGACGTTAGTCATGCCAACCTCTCTCTGATTTGAATCATTTTGAACAAAATAACCGAATGAGTTACTGTAATGAATGAATGATGAATAATTGTGCAATTCCCATACAAACCTTTGACAATTACCCTGCATGTGTGTTTGTTTGTTTGTTTTTTATTGTATAGTATTATATTGTATTAGTTCATTTGTTGTCTTCTTTCCTGTTTCCTGTCTCTATCATAATGTATTGTTGATTTTGTAACGGCCTCTAATCTAAGTTCTGTTTTGATATATATATGTTTCACTCAAAACTGTGATTTTAAACTATATTGTAAAGGGAATCTCCATTTCCAAGCCCTGGGCTTTTGCGTGATTTCCTCCTTTGACTCACACATCTATGTAAATATTTTATATGTGATTTTATGAAATGAATAAATTGAAATTGAATTCTCCAATTCTAATTGGGATGTTCGGCATGCTTCATGTTAACTACTGTAATACAAGGAGCTTCATATCAAACAAACTATGAGCTCAAATAGTCCACCTTTATTTTAAAGGGCTCCGGATGATTTTCAGACTTTTACATTTGAACAACTATAAATTAGTCAAACTGAGTACAGAATTTCAGAATTCATAGTGATTGGGATAAGGAATGAGAATGTTTTCAAAATTTACAACAAATTGCAATGAACAAGGATGATGACATGACAGCCTCACCATAAGAATGCATGAGTTCGGGCTCGAGCATGCAGAACAAAGGAAGAAGGCATGCATAGATTTTTCACAGGTGAACTTGTTGAGCAAGCGGTATTGTAATGGAATTACAATGCTACATTTCTGAAATATATGAGGCTCTGATGTCATCAACACTGTTCAGTGTAATTTGTTTAAGATTTTCAATTTATTGGTTTCTCTGCTCAAGGAACACAATAAATTCCACGAATCTATACATGGAGCTGTTGATTTATGTACTACATGATGTCAAATTATGAAAATCGTCCGGAATGCCCCTTTAATGTCTATTTTCAGGGCACAGAGTCTAATAATTTTAGTGTGATATAACGACCAATATAATCGCTAACGTCATACATGCATGTTCGTTTGGTTCATTGTTTGTTTTTTTTTTCAGTTGTAACAACTAAAAAATGACGGGATGAATTTTTTTTTGTGTGTTCAGTTGTCTTTATTATATCTTGTGTCCGTGTGTATGTGCATATGAATGTATGTGTGTGTGTATGTGTGTGTGTGTTTCTCTTTTGGGGGAGGCAATCAATCTATACACAGAGATTACTTCAAACAGGCAAGGTATTCTAAGAAGATACAGTATAGTTTTGGTTGAGATGGGCGATTGAAAATTTAACGTTTTGCAATAATTAGAAAGCACATTAATTGAAATAGAGAGCATACGATTCTAAGAGAAATTGAAAGTACATTATACGAAATCGGTTTGGACTTTAAAAAAAAAAAATCCATGTGCAGTGGGCAGATAAGGTGGGCCCATAGGGTTCTTTGTTTATACAGTGCGTGTAAAAAAACACACAAGATTTGATTTCAAATCTGTCAAGATTGTGTTAACTTTACACCAAAGTGAGACGCAGCATCTGAAAACCATAATTATAATACTTCTCTTCAAAATGATATTTATGCATACACGGTCATGGATGGCTAAGTAATCATTCTTTTTAGACAATGGGTAGATTGGACTTGGGACCAAGTTTAGACACTGCAAGAATCAATGCACCTTATCAGAAATTAACTTAACAAATGGAATATTGAAATTGATAATCACAACTTACCATCGGGTTTTTTTTTTTTCGAATATCTCTTTTTAACATTACATCCCATGCCCCTCAACATGGCCACCATTCCTTCCCACACAGAGATTAGCTCTTTTCTACATCTCACGCACAGCTCTGCGAATCATTTTGGCTTGATGGCGTAGAGCTTCAAATTCATCAGTGATTCTTTGTCTCAGAGTTGCAATGTCAGGTTGAGGGATAATGAACACTTTGCTCTTGAGATAACCCCAAAGAAAAAAAAAATCGCAAGAAGTAAGATCCAGAGATTCTGGTGGCCAATCCACATCATGATACAAGGCAATCACCCGATTTCCAAATACCTCAGCCAATCTGTTTCTTAGTGCAACTAGTCGAATGACTGCTGCGCCATCCTGTGCTCATCATATTAGGCGTCTGAACACACCCCTTTGTTGCACAGGAAAATTTTCCATTAATTCAGGAATCACATGTTCATTTAAAATTTGTAAGCATCCTTTTTCGTTGCGTTTGTTTTCAAAGAAGAAGGGTCCTAGGTATGTCTCACCAGTCTGAACATTCAAAAAAATTTTTAAAAAGATGAATTGAAAAGGATTTATGCTGGTTTCACTAACTGAAACTTGGTCCCAAGTCCAATTTGACCCATTGTCCAAAAAGAATGATTAATCAGTCATCCATGACCGTGTAAGAATAAATAAGATGTTCAGTTCAAATTTCATATTTCCATTTTCTCAATGATGAGATTACAAAATTATTGACAATAAAACAAGAATCATGCCTTTTGATTGAAGAAGAAGAAAAAAAATTCTCGACACATATGTACATGGTCATATCATTACTGAAGATGTCACAAATAAGTATCAGAAATATGATGGGGCCTACATAAAAAGCTTTAACGCTTGTAAAACTGTAGGTTCCCAAATTCATAGGCATATAATTATATGGAGAACGGATATGTTTGTCTTGACCAACTAAAATTATATCAGTACGAAAATTGATAAAGAATAAAGTAATGAACCACATAGATATCGCAAAAACCAGACTGTATACGGATCTCGCGGTGTTTGAAAAGGAATGCTGTATTAAAAAATGTATCGGTACCATTACATAACTTTAATAACTTGAAGCTGCGGACAAGGACAAAATACTGGGAGTATAAAAAAAAAAAGTTGCTAAACACTTGGAAGTGTGTATGCACTAAGTAATAACTGTTTTAATTTGCGCTTGAAGGTGAATAAAGACAAAGAAGAAGTAATATCTTGAGGTAGGTCATTCCAATATCTGGGTCAAGTAAATATAATTTCAAGTAAATATAATTGTTTTCTTTGCAAAAAATAGTGTGAGTATATAGTGTGTATAGTGTGATAGGCGTCACTCTGGCAAGTGGGATAACAGTGGATAGAGCAATCCTTTTGAAGATGTGAATAAAAACAGATGATAAATCATTAGTTGTTAGTTACGAAAATTCCGAGATTGTAATAAAATAGGTCTGGAATTTTCAGAATTCTGTTTTGATGAAAAAAACAGTTGGTATGAGCAAAATATCCGGCGTGGTTTATGATTCTTATTGCACTCTTTTGAATACGGAGAAGGGTATCTGATAATGAGTGAATTGCATTTCCCCACACCATTGGAAATGGAAAAATTGGATGTCATTGGAAAGAGGAGATATATGGCTTTATGATGTTGCTACTTATTGAAGTAAACACCATCTTCACAAATTCGAAATTAAATCTTGTTGCTTTTTTATACGCACTGTAGCTAAGTATATCTCAGCAATTTGAAGCTAATTTGTGTAAAAATGAATTCTGAATTCTAAAAGAATTGAATGATGTTTAGTATTACAGGTTTCTCATTACTTGTTTGTTCTGAACACCATCTTATAGCAGTCTCTTATAATGTAGGACCTCGTTGAACTGTTCTTTGAAGTTTTGTCTATAAACAAAGGCTAATCGCACACTGTCTGCTCCAGATGATCGACTCGTACGTATTTGTGCATGCTATTTAGCTAATACAGTGTAGGCCCTACAGTAATTCATTTCTTCGCGCCACTTGTACGAGGCTATAATAATGATTCATTTAAAGGGAAATTATCAGAGCGTAAAAATAGATTTGTCCTTGATATCATAAAAAAAGAAGAAATAGCTTTCTTAGATTTTTTAGTTTGGTATAGACATCCACAATAAACAGATATTATTTTGTTTTTAATGAGGCTTACTCGCACAACCCAGATAGGATCGGCGGTTGCGGAACGTTTATGGAACGTTCAATATAAATGCTGTAAGAAAATAATAAAACAAACTTGAATAATATATTGCTTACTCATCAATTATCTAGGGATCCACGTCCTACAAGCTTAGCTTTTTTGTGGATCGCTATTTTCCAAAATTGAAGTTATTTTCTGAAAGCTCACGAAGTATACATGTATACGCATCGTTCCTTCTGATTATTGTACATATGTTGATGTATATAATTTATTTCGTATATTACATGAACCTTTTGTAAAAGTGTAGACAATATCATTTTATGATATGTATACTTTGTATTACGTTTTGATTTTCGTTGATTGGAAATAAACTATGATTGATCTTGATCTAACGTTTATATTCTTTGACAAATTTGCGTACAAATTTGTTAGCAAGCGCACGCGGCTTGCCTTGGTGCCGTGTGTATTTTCTGCGTCAAATTTGTACGCAAATTTGTCAAAGAATATAAAGCAACAACAACGACAAAAGTACACATCCCTGAACGAGTGGATAAAGGCGGCTCGCTCCACTCGCCGGCCAACAGGTTTGTGGGGTAAACGCGCTATACGGGGGCACGCAGAGCGAGTCGCCTTGTTTAAAGGCTAGTGAATAGGCGGTCCTCCGTCTCTTTTATTTAGATATACCGAGTATATACAACATTATCAACATTTGTTTTTGTCTTTTTTATTGTATATTCCTTTTACTTGATCCGGACATGTAGGACAGGAACACGCTAAGTCCCAAACATTATACATCAACCTATTCTCATCACAACAGTCATGTCATTGATGAGGCCTATATGCTTCAGACTGGCGATGATGGAAAAGCCCTATTAGAAACTATGAGCTTATCGATGATTTTAACTTTAACTGCAGTAATACCGTAGGGGAGTCCTCTGCTCGGGTCACAGTTTCCACACACACACACACACACACACACACACACACACACACACACACACAAACGGACAGATTTCATCTATTATAGTGTATTATATTATGTATTTTAGGTCATGGCGGCTTTTATATTTCTTCAGCACAACTTTCATTTCTTTGTCATGACTGATGGGTATTTCTATACTCAGAATGAGAGCTACACATATAAAGTCAAGTCTGCATTTCTTAAACTCCAATTTTAGACTCCCCGTCCTTAAAAAAAAGGTACACACCATGTAACCCTCAATATCTTTAAATAGAAGATTCCACAGACAAAAATCAAAATTTATAAGTTAAACCCTATCATGTTTGTAGACCTGATTACATTCAAGATGATCAATCAATTCAGAGCAATACAATCTCCACGCCTGTCTACATTAAAACATCCCTGGCACCAAAATACAAAGAGCCGTATATCACTATAAATAATGTAGTTCTATTATATAGGCCTACATCAGCTATTCAATTTCTCTACGAGCATAACTTATTGTCCACCAAATAAAATCCAAGAAATGACGCAAAGCCAGAATTAACTTCAAAGCGTAATTACAATTTCCTATGAATTTACTCATAAAAGCCTCATTATCAACAAACAAAAATTTGTTATCATCTTCCACAGTGATTTCCAACATTGGTTTATGTCAATACCATTTGCATCTCTACTTCTGCGAGGCAGCTGTGTTTGTGCTCAATAAGAGAGATATATAGGATTAGGATTGCTACGAAGATTCAATACTATTCAATGTCCTTCAACTTATAAGGCTTTATCCAGTCATGAAATCACACAAGACATAGTGTTATAAGTGTTCCTTTCCAAGCTCTCTCAACATTCAGAGAATATTAAATGTGCATATACACGTAGAGCAAATAATCAAATTTTAGTTTCAGGTAATGAGACAAACTATCACTTTCTCCATGTCCTCGCGTTGATCTGAATATGTACGCTATCTTTCCTCAGCTGCGCTTCGGAAAGATATACTTAGCTACATCCAGATCGCCTCGGAAGTGATAGTTTGTCCCATCACCTTCACCAACGTTGATCATTTGCTTACTATGACCACCCTGTTAAATACTGTACAGCACATTAATACTATCTCTGTGCAGAAAACGTACGAGAACTCCGCCCACCGTATAAAATAAAGAACATACTATAACATCCCTGTACAGGAAATGTACAAGGAGAACTCTGACCACCCTGTATATATGGACAGTATAAGTATAGCTCATCTTTGTGAAGGATTTAGCCCTAATCATAGATTTTAAAGCGAAAAGACAGACTTTGTTTCTTCTTTGGACAATAGTGATGAACATTGCTTGGCGAGGGGGAGAAACGTACTAAGTTTGATCATCGAGCATTGCTGGTATATGACTGCAAGAGAGATCAGGAAAATATTTGGAACTAGCGTCTTTGAGGCGAAATGTTTTAATTTTTAGTTGAACACAAAGTTCAACAGTCAGACTTAGACAACCTATTATTCAGACATTTTGGTTTTTGCAAAGCCAGGGACTTTTTTTCTCTCCCCCCCCCCCCCGGAATTTCGACGTTTGCACATGCAATTCCATTGCAAAGCCGCTCTACCCCTCCGGCTTTGATTAGGATACATCTAAGGGCATAATAAATGGACGGGAAAGCAGATCACTATTCCTAGGGCAGAGCATGGAGCTACAAGCTCAATGGTCTGAGCAGCCTTAGAACCAAATCGCCTGAAACATATCGATCGTTTCATCTTTAAAGATAATAAAAAGTTTTGGTACGTCAAAAGTTTCCCTGAATTTCCGTGTTTCAGGTTAAAGTATCTATCATATAACTAACACTGTGAGACTTACTCGCCCCAAAGTGCTCTCATTTCTTAGTAATCATGCAATTAACTGCGACCAGCAGCCCCATACGCATAGCGACCAGCTATCACATGCGAACAAATTTCAAATCCATGAACGGATAAGATGTTTGTGTGCGCATGCGCTGGCCGTCAATTCTGGTATCATGCTAATGTTTTGCATTGTTTTTTTTCAGCTCATGTACATACCCAGACGCTGACCATGCCCTTGAGTACCATCCGTAACGATGTTGATTTTGTCTCATGTGTGTTCATGTTCGTTTCTTTGTTCTGTGTGTGTTTCATGTTTCTCTGTACATATTTCGTTTTCCTTTCTTCTTCTAGGTCTGCATACCCCCACGTAGCTGCTGAGTCAGGTCTAGGCGAGAAGCCAGTTATTAACTCCCGAATGTTTTATTATAACCATGGCTAACATAACAAATTTTGTTTTCAATTCCTTGAATAGTGATGAATTTTATGACACAGTATAGGCATTCTGAATCTGACCATGCAAATATTACTTCCAGTTTGTATGAAGATTATATATCCAATAAATACAATACCTCAGCACAAGAATTTGAATATAATTTCGACTCAAATGATCCAGTTCAGAGTCCATCATGTGTTTATTTGACTGAAAATCAATATAAGAATCGTATCATGAATACAGACAATGAAACATTGTTGTTAACTCACTTTAACATACGCAGTATCAACAAAAACTTTGACAAGTTGCGTTTACTCCTAGAAAACCCAGATCAAAAATCTTGCTCCATCATAGGACTAACAGAAACATGGTTGAACTCCAATATCAGTCATTTGTTTTCTTTACCCGGATTCGAATTTGTATTTAGAAATAGAAACAACAAAGTCGGTGGTGGAGTTGGTTTGTACATCTCGAAAAAAATTAAATATATTATACATGAGGAGATCAGTGTTATGAACGATAAACTCGAATCCCTTTTTATTGAATTGATAAATCCACATGGAAAAAACATTGTGATTGGCGTAATTTACAGACCCCCTCGGTCGAATTTGAATGATTTTCTGACATATATGCAGGATTTAGTACAAAATCCCATTATACTTAACAAAGATACATTTTTAATGGGCGATTTTAATATTGATCTCATGAAATGTAATTCCCAAAACAACCCACAAGAATTTATAGAAATATTAATGTCTGCTTCGTTTTTACCATTAATTTCCAAGCCTACCCGTGTCGCCAGTCAATCGGCTACCCTCATAGACAACATTTTTTCTAACGTTCTTCCACTTCCTGAGTCTGGTATCGTCCTCTCAGACACCACTGACCATTATCCTATATTTGCCCAGGTTCCAATTAAACTGACTAAACAAAATAAGTATCACAAGCGACGTAAGATTACTGCAGATAAGCTTATAAGTCTCCAAAACAGCCTCAAAGAAATCGACTGGTCCTTTGTATACAACACCACCGATGTCAATTTGTCTTATGACTACTTCATATCTACTATTACCTCTGAAATTGATAACCATATTCCGCAGCGTAATATAAAAGATAGATATAAGCAAATTCCAAAACTCCCGTGGATAACCCAGTCCATATTACGATCTATAAATAGAAAAAATAATTTATTTTATAAATACAGATGCAATCCTACTGAAAAAAATAAGAACAAATATGTTTCATATAAAAACACACTCACCACATTATTACGTACGCGGAAGAAAAACTTTTATGTAAATCAGATAAATAAATATAAAAATGATATTAAAAACACATGGAAAATATTAAAAGATGCTATGAATACACCTAACAATTCATCCAATATTACTGAAGTTCGATGGGGCGATTCCTCCAGCAACACTCCCGCTGGCATGGCTGAAATTTTTAATGACTTCTTCTCTTCAATTGGACAAAATCTTTCTCAAAATATTCCTCTTTCAAGTAAAACTTTTACTGATTTTTTAGATACACCTAACTCCAAAACTATATTTTTTGACCCTACATATAAAGAAGAAATAGTAAGGATTGTTGCCAATTTGAAAGAAGGAAAAAGTCCTGGCCACGACGGAATTGATAACCACCTGATAAAAAACATAATTCCTCAAATAGTGGATCCCCTAGTACATATTATCAATTCATCGCTTACAACTGGCCATGTGCCAAATAGCATGAAAATTGCGAAAGTAATTCCTATTTTCAAGAAAGGGGAGAAGGATGATGTCAACAATTATAGACCTATATCTTTATTATCTTCTATCTCCAAGATTCTTGAAAAAATAGTTTACATCCGGACAGTACGTTTTCTTAAAACCTGTGACATATTTTCAAATTTTCAATTTGGATTCAGGGAAAACCACAGCACAACACACGCATTACTCGCCCTCATCGACAAAGTCACACACGCACTTGACACATTTTCACACACGATAGGTATCTTCTTGGACTTCTCCAAGGCCTTTGACACGATTAACCATGGAATACTTCTCGCAAAATTATCCCATTATGGCATACGTGGAAAGGCCTTGGAGTGGTTCACGAGTTACCTATCAAATAGATCCCAATTTGTACATGTCAATGGCTTTGATTCTCAAAATAAAACGATAACATGTGGTGTCCCACAAGGGAGCTTACTAGGTCCGTTGTTATTCATTATTTATATCAATGATTTTCATAGATCCTCGGAGAAACTATCATTCATATTATTCGCGGATGACTCTAACCTTTTCTTTTCCCATCCCGACCCAAATATCTTGGCAAGAACAGTAAACGAAGAACTGAAAAAGGTTATACAATGGATATACGCAAATAAATTGTCACTTAATATTCAAAAAACAAAATTTATGCTTTTTAGTAACTCTTTAGATAGCCTCCCGGGAAACATATCATTTGATACTACTCCCCTAGAAGAAGTTTCTACTTTTAAATTTCTTGGTGTTTGCGTTGATAACAAGCTTTCATGGAGGAATCATATTGATAGCATATGTAAAACTATTTCACGAAACATTGGCGTAATGAACAGATTAAAATATTATCTTCCTTCATATGCATTATTAACTCTTTACTCTAGTTTGATACTACCGTATCTAAACTACGGGATTCTTGCTTGGGGTAATACATATCAGATAACACTTGATAAACTTTTTTTATTGCAAAAGAAAGCGCTCAGAACTGTTTTTAACCTAACTACACGAAAACATACAGATCCTTTGTTTTTTTACCATGGAATACTAAAAATAAAAGATTTGTATGTGTTTCAACTTGGTCAGTTCATGTTTAATTATAACAGCAACTTTTTACCCAAAATATTTCACGACTCTTTTCATCGAAACAGTCATGTACATAACTATCCTACGCGACGATCCAACGAATTCCACCTTCCATTCATGAGAACCGTACATGCCCAAAATACATTTATGTATACCGGACCCAGACTTTGGAATAATCTAGATAATAGCTTAAAAGACTCACCCTCATTCCTCACATTTAAATACAAATTCAGAAAACATTTGTTATCTACTTATAATTCTAGATAATCTGAATTAATTGTTTTAATTCATGCTTGAGGTTTCACCTGTCCTGATGTCGCAGCACTTGGCGTGTTCTGTATGCAGACCTCTCTTCTCTCTTTATTCTTCTTTCCTCTTCCTTCCTGTCTTTGTTCCTCGTAGACTTGTATTGTCACCGTCTTCTCTCTTCTCGGTACTGTCTCGCGTCGTATATGTGTGTGGGTAACTGAATGTCTGTACGAGTGTGTCGTCCTTCTTATATTTTCTCGGTACACCAGTTCAATGAACACTGTCTGGGTATTAGCATTGATACTTATTTCCTATTATTGTCGAAGCCAGCGTATAGTTATATTTTTACAAACGACTTAAGTAATCTATATTCAATATAAATGCTGTAAGAAAATAATAAAACAAACTTGAATAATATATTGCTTACTCATCAATTATTTAGGGATCCACGTCCTACAAGCTTAGCTTTTTTGTGGATCGCTATTTTCCAAAATTGAAGTTATTTTCTGAAAGCTCGCGAAGTATACATGTATACGCATCGTTCCTTCTGATTATTGTACATATGTTGATGTATATAATTTATTTCGTATATTACATGAACCTTTTGTAAAAGTGTAGACAATATCATTTTATGATATGTATACTTTGTATTACGTTTTGATTTTCGTTGATTGGAAATAAACTATGATTGAACTTGAACTTGAATTCAGTGTACGTAGCTCTCCCAAGGTCCTCTCGACCGAGTCACATTCAGTCATCAATTCGAACAGAAAGGGACTATTGGCAAAACCAAACGTTGCCCAAAGCCTGTTTTCAATACTTCAACTTAACTGGTAAGTCTTTAAATTGATGAAATTTTTGGATTTTAAGTTGATATTTACCCGCGATACTAAATCTGTCATGATCCTGTAAGCTACAATGCGAGGCCCCATTTAGCTATGCGTATGGGGCTGCTGGTCGCAGTTAGCTACACAGTATGCGTATGGGGCTGCACGCTGCTGGTCGCAGTGATATTCGCACAATACGTGTACTACCTCGCCGCCGCCGTACGGCGGCGGCTCTGGTGCGAAACCATTATTGCATGATTACTAAGACATGAGAGCACTTTGGGGCGAGTAAGTCTCACAGTGTTAGTTATATGAAAGGTACTTTAACCTGAAACACAAACTAAGACAAGGAAAGTCAGGGAAACTTTTGAGGTATTACCAAAACTTTATTATTATCTTTAACACCATCTTAACACAGAATTGTGATGACTCATTTTGGATTGCTCACATTAGTCAAATTTATGTACTGTCTGATATAGCTTCCCTTTTTGATGCTGAACTGCTGACCACAATAACTACAACGAACTTTTTGTATTTTTGGTCATAACAATTAAATGGATCAAGATCATTATGCACCTCATCGAACAATTCTAAACCAGACTTAGCACACATAATGATAATAGTATGAGTAAGTAATCAAAAGTCCCCTTGACCCTAACTAGGCCGTTTTCGGTAGATGATGGAGCCGGGGGCGGGTGGGGGGGGGGAGGGGGTGGGGGTATGGGCTCCCACCCCCACCCCCAGATCTCGGCCTGTGACGTACTCTAATATACTGTATATTTGATTTTTCATTTATGCTTTAATTACCCTAATTTTTGCATTATGATGCATGAAATCGGACTATTTGCTGTAAATCATTAAATAAAGCTCAAAATAGGTACATTTTGTGTGTAACTATTCTTTCTTGTGTCCTTAGCTAATGTTAAAAAAAAAAGTGCAACCAAAATTTTTTTTTTAGCCAAAACCGATCGGACAACGACCGGTGACCGACTAGTAACCAACCAGGCGCCACTGATTTGGGGGGCATCGGTCGGTCGCAGCTGAAGTTTTAACGCGGAGTTAAAATCTTAGCGGCGACCGACCAGTTTTCACTCGCTGCCCAAAATACGCTCGGTGTCCGAGCGGGAACCGCCCAGGCACTGACCTAATCGAGCGGTCGCTGCCGAGCGATTTAGGGAACAAAAATGATAGAGACAAAAATGACAACAGCATAGAAGAAAACCAAGAGAATAGATCGAGCGGTCGCCGTCGAGCGATTTAGGGACTAAAAATGACAGAAGCACTGCAGAAAGCCAGGGACCAAGGGCGCCGGAAGCGGGGGGGGCAGGGGTGGCACTTGCCCTCCCAAACAAAATGTTGGGGGGGGGGGGGGGCAAAACGAGTTTTTGCGCCCCCCCCCCCCCCCCAAGTGCCCCCCTGTAACAAATAATCAATCACAGATTTAAAGACCAAAATGAACAATAAAGGCATATTTCTTGTCTAAATGTTGTCATTTCATAACTGAAAATGCAAAAAATTTCGCCCCTAACGGGGCGAAAATTATAATACACTAACAACATACATTATTGTATCTATACACTAATAGTAACTTATGAGTAAATTTAGTGTATAGATGGTAGCCTCGTGTCCTTGAGTGTGCCCGCTGAAACATACCTTTAGTAAACCTTAAGCATTTCATTTTCTTCTTTGCTTTCTAGCATATAAGAATATTTTTATTGTTCGAACGATGCGATCACGTTTAAGCTTTTAATGAGTACATTTCAGAAATTGCAAAGTAAAAGTGGCTCGCTCGTTCTGCCCGTACTTATAGTAAAATGAAAAGTTTTCATAAGTTATTATCATAGTCCTTCGCAGTGATTTCTTTTACTATGTTTAATTCCTCAGAAATTTAATTTAAAATGCTCTATAAAAGCGACTTTTATACTCTGTTTTTACAAAAAGTCCCTACCGTGGGAGCGGGTATCCCCCTCCCACACCCTCCCCCACTCGGTCGCTTCGCTCCCTCGACGAGGATCTCACACCATCACTCATAATATACCCCCGGGTATGTTTAAGATCATAGTCCTTCCAACTGATTTTCTTCAATATGTTAATTCCCTAGAAATTTGCTTTTAAATGTTCTCTAAACGCGACTTTTATACTCTGTTTTTACAAAAAGTCCCTACCGTGGGAGGGGGTATCCCCCCTCCCACACCCTCCCCCCGCTCGGTCGCTTCGCTCCCTCGACGAGGATCTCACACCGTCACATAATAATACCCCCGTATGCTTGAGATCATAGCCCTTCCAACTGATTTTTTCAATATGTTAATTCCCTAGAAATTTGCTTTTAAATGTTCTATAAACGCGACTTTTATACTCTGTTTTTACAAAAAGTCCTCCCACACCTTTCCCCAGCTCGGTCGCTTCGCTCCCTCGCCGAGGATCTCGCACCATCACATTATTAATGTACTCCCGTATGTTATGATCGTAGTCCTTCCAACTGATTTTTTCAATATGATAATTCCCTATAAATTTGCTTTAAATTCTCTATAAACGCGACTTTTACACTCTGTTTTTACAAAAAGTCCCTACCGTGGGAGGGGGTATCCCCCCTCCCACACCCTCCCCCCGCTCGGTCGCTTCGCTCCCTCGCCGAGGATCTCACACAATCACATTATTATGTACTCCCGTTTTTATGTAATAATGAGTCCTTCGCACTGATTATTTTTCACTATGTTTAATTCCTTAGAAATTTGCTTTTAAATGGTCTATAAACGCGACTTTTGTACCCTGTTTTACAAAAGCTCCCTACAGTGGGGGGGGGGATCCCCCTTTCCACCCCCCCCCCCCCGCTCACTCGCTTCGCTCCCGCGCCGAGGATCTCACATCGTCACATAAAATGTGCCCCCGTTGAGATTTTGCCCCCCCAAAACCAGAAGTGTTCCGGCGCGCTTGCCAGGGACTAGATGGAGAAGATAAGCTAGCGCAATGTGGAAGTAGCAGGGGGAGGGATAAGAGGCAAGGAAACCCCACCAACATCTCAGCATCTCAACATCTCGGCAACCAACATGAGGGACATGGAAGTCAGAGGCAACCACTTTGGGGCAAAAGAGATGAAAGCTCAAAGTTAGTGTCAATATGTTGACGTAGTAAAATATGGTTTGGTCATCTTATCATTCATTAAAGGCCTATTGATTGAAGAAGAAATGAATGACAAGAGATGGGGAAATTAAAATATGAAATTAAATAAGAATAACAAAATACATGTACGGTAAAATGTAGAAGCAAACAAGACATTTTGAAAAATTATAATCTATTCTAATCTTTGTTCCATCTTGGTGTTCCTCCCTTTTGTTTTATTTCCTAATTTCTAGTTAACTGTGCAAGCCGAGGTTTGTTAATACTTTAACTCGTATTGATCTTTTGCCTCGAGTTTTATCTCTATTAATTAATTAATTAATTAATTAATTAACACATCACAAATCACATAGCTACATTAATAAACACAGGTAGCTCGTGAGAAATTTCCAGCAGAGCCGCCAGTATACGCCTACGGGTCACTGGTATAGATGACCTATCGATCACCCGTCGGTCGCTGAGCGATTTCGTTAAAATCGGCCGGTGGCCGGTGGGAGATCGTCCAGTTGTCGATGGGGCATCGCTCGGTGACTGCTCGGACTCTGCGCGTTGCAGATCCCCATATTTCGCCAAATTTTACTGAAAATCAATCGGTGATCGACGGGAAATCGACAGGGCACTGCTCGGTCATCGCTAGGGGTTTGCAGCCTGCTCAACATCTCCCAAAACTGCTGTGCGGTGCCAAAATTGCAGCAGCGACCGAGCAGGCTACAAATCGGTCGGTCGCCGCTCTGAGTTGTGACCGTAGCCTTAAGTATTTTTTTGTTTTAACATTTTTATTCATCTTTATCTTTGCTTTTTTTTTTCATTGTTTTGTCGATGAAATTTGTCCGCGATATTATTCCTAACATGAAAGCATGTTATTAATTGATTTTATTAGATAAAACCCAAAAATAATCACGCTTTTATTAAAATTTTCTGTAAGCACAGTTTGCATAGAAATTGTACATGAATTCACGTTTTGAGCAATTTTTGGTCTGACATGCAAGTACATACTGTATTTATGCATAACTTCAGAAGCCGCGTGCCCGGGTGTCGCATATTTGGTGTCAAAAGATGCGGGAGACTTGAAAGAAAAAGTCATGAAACATTGCGGTGATAGTTTTATGCGATGGCGATACATCATGAGGGTTATAGTGTGCTTTCTCATTCCAAAGGTAGATTTCTATTCAAACATCATGGATGTGCACAGTAGTTTCTGGGAGTGCCGATATCTCCCTGGTTTCTAATGCTGCATCTCTCTTGTCAGATTTGGAAGGATCAGTTGAGACCTTAGACCACCTGGTGGGTGACTCGTCTGTACCATGTAGTAATACGCATTTTGTTCCACCATCCCAAGAAAGCAACAGCAACGAAAGCAAGGGCGACCACGACAGGAGCTACAATCCACGTTATGTCGTGTGATGGCTCTGATGTCGTCATCGCGTCTATCCACTGAGTTTTAGTTAGGATGCTTAGCCATTTAGTGCTGGTGGTTTGATGGGTTGTTGGGATATCTGTATACAAATAATAAGAGATATACAGTTTCACAATTTTGAAGGGAAACCATTCAGGATGAAAGTTTTCACTACATTTGTATCCTAAATTAGATTTTCCCATTCCAGTGATGCTGCAAACTTGCAGCCTAATGAGATCAACGTATTCCCAGGAGATGACTATCACAACTGCATGTCTACTTGAAAATTATCTCCCCCGCATTATCCGACCTTTTTCTCTCATATTTATGTATGAATATTGTAAGTTACAATATCACTGTGCATATCATTCGTTGTCTTTATAAGTTGACTTTACCCAATTTTCCGGGATTTTTATGTAATTTTTTTTTTTACTTTAGTAGTTTGGTTTGACGTATGATAAAAATGTCTTATCGAAGTCGCTGATCGTATTCGCGCCTATTATATACTGCCTATAAGAATGCTGAATTGCTTTAACCTATAAGGCCTATCTACATCAAGTTCATAATCATTCTTGACTTTCTGAAGATATGTCAAATCACATCTTTGAAGTTAGTCACTTCCTGCTTAATACGATTAATTTCAAGTTCAAGTTCAAGTTCAAAGTTTATTTCATTTTTCAACAAAAAACATATGTTTCACTTCATTTCGTAACAGAAAATAAGGTAAGTAGAACATAGTGAAATAAAAAGAGTATAACAATTGAGGACCTAAAGTAATCATACATTGTATTGCAAGAAAGAAACATAAGTGATCAAAGCGAAATACATGTATACCGTTGTTTTAAATGCGAAAAATGGAGGGACCCACTAAAAAGACAGAGCTTGTAGTATGTGGGTCCCTCTGGAGAAGAACATCAACGAGAAGATCCTAAATTGAACCGTCGTATATAAAAACAGATAACAAAGTGGAAGAAGTCTGGAAGCCCACTAGAAATTAGATTAACAAATAAATACATTTACATAGACGCGAACTAACATAAAACAGGACTAGACAGCAAGACAACTACTAAAGAAAAGGTTGTAAAAGACAAAACGGGATGGACAAGACTGACGAACTGAAGACAAAATAGCAGACAAGAACGCAAACAAGAGACAGAAACAGTAACAGAACAACAGAAACAACATAAACATTAACAGCGATGTTCGGCAGAAGCATGCCGAGAGAAACAGAAGATAGTTGCTGGGGAAAGCGAAATTTTGACGCCTTGAAGAAAGACAAGAAAATAGAAAATAGAGGGATATATGAACCGAAGTAGCACACGGAGAGTCAGCTACTAGACTCTATGGGTAAAAAAAAAATGGCATAGATGACAACATTGCAAACCTCCAGGGGGAAAAATACCGTTAATTCTTCGAATAGGGGACAAAGTAAACAGGTTAGTATTAAAAAAAAGCCAAAAGGTTAATTCAGTATTGTAGAGTCATACGATTGCAATAAAAAAGACTTCAGTCTCCTCTTGAAAGAGTATATGGATGGAGCATCTTTTAAGTCATGATTCAAAGAATTCCAATAATTTGGGCCTACATAAATAAGTGAGTTTTTAGCAAAAATCGTTCTTAAAAGAGGTAAATGAAGTTCACCAGATCGCCTAGTGGGATATTTATGAAATGATTGATTTTTGAGGAACATAGAATCAAAAATAGACGGAAGCAAGTTGTTACAATACTTGTACATAAACTGCCCTAAATTAAAAAAAAAAAAAAAAAATCTGTCATTTTTAAGAGCTTGTTGGAGGCAAACAACATATTTGTATGAGAACATACAGAGGAATTACAGATAACACGAAGAGCTTTCTTTTGTAAAAGGAACACTTTGTCTAATAAATTCTGATGGATGTTGCCCCAAACTAATACTCCATAATTAAGATGAGGCAATATTAACGACGAATATAACATAAGTAATGATTTTTGTGAAATATAAAATGTCAATCTATTTATTATACCTATATTGCGTGATACTATATTACAAACATTATTAACATGTGATTTCCAGGAAAGTCTGTCATCCACAATGACACCCAAAAATTTGGTATGTGAGACTCTTTGTAGATGAGAGTCATCTAATACTATAATCATACTTAAACTATCAACAGTGTTACTAAAAAGCATATATTTCGTTTTTTGAGCATTGAGTGATAGCCTATTTGAAGGAGTGCAAGAGACGTACATTGACTCATGGCCAAAGACCGAAATGTTTTCATGGGGTGCAAGAATATAATTGCTCGGTTTGGGTGAACACGCAAGCGATGGGAGAGCTGGGGAGGGGTACCCTCCCCCCCCCCCCCCCCGTGAGCGCACACACACACAAACACACACACACACACACACACACACACACACACTCACACACACACTCAAGGGAGTTTTTACATTTTTGTATTGATCAAGGTGTATTTGAAGCTCCTTGTATTGATTCATTATACCTGGTCGTCATTCATGTGGAAAAAGAAGAGTATCTAAATAAGTGGTGCTATTATTATATGGTTCATGGTAATATTTTTTTCTACTTTCTAATATCTTCTTTAGATAACTTGGATAAAAGAAAAGAAAACGGCGAGAGCGAGTGTCTGTCAATGACATTGTCAAAACTGGTAAAGTACTAAACTATGACTGACAAAAGACAAAGATGTGTCTAAAAAAATCCCATATATTGCCCATGCACGTAGCAACTTGGTGCGATGAACGCCTTCCATGCCTTCACCAGTAGCACGCAGACCTCCCTGCGCAGACACACGTATTAGTACACACACAAAACACACTACAGGTGTCTCAAATGCGATGACGATCGGAACGCCCATACACAAACAATCCCGGAGTGCGGAACGGATCGCCTGCCGGAGACAAAATGAATAATCTTATTCGAAAACGTATGAATCCAACTCAGTTTACATCCCCCTCTTGTATAAAATGAAACAGTCAAAACGTTACTCTGCTCTGATAGGTCAGTGGGCTGCAGGCAGACACACACAGAGGTGCATGTAGGTAGTCTTGGGTACTTTCAGACCATTACAATTTATTTTCTCTATGGTAAGCACTATTGCATTTATAAAATTGCTCCAGTGTATCAAAGATCACACCAACTGAATTATAACGTAAATAAAAATCAACAGAAATCGTCCGCATCAAAATGTTAGTTTGCATTCATTTGGTCCAAAAGAGACAAATTCGAATTGTGACGTGTTTCTATATATACACCACTGTGTGTGTGTGTCTGCCTGCAGCCCACTGACCTATTAGAGCGTAGTAACGTTCAGGTTGTTTCATTTTAAAAGAGGGGGTGTATACTGAGTTGGATCCATACGTTTTTGAATAACATTACATTGTCTCGTCCGGTCGTTTATGTGAGTGTTCAGATTGTCATCGCATCACTATTGTATGGATTTTGAGACACCTGATATCTGAATGATAGAACATAGCATGGGCGCTTCTTACACAGCATGTGCTATATCTCCCTTTAATGAAGGAATGTTGATCTGGAATAATAAATCTTTAAACATAACAATTTGTGAATCCTTGCTGCATGTACTTGTAACAAACTTCTGCATCAACGTAAGTGATCAAGGACATAGGTCGATAATTCTCAAAAAGAATATCTAAACTTTCGTAAGTATTGAAATTAGTGTAATAACACTATGCTTTTTACTTGCAGACAATTCCGATTTTACAAAGAGCAAGGGAGCCCATATTTGCCCAATAAAGCTAATATGGAACTCTTTTGTCTGACCGTCGTTGCCTGGTAATTTTCCATTCGGCATGCCATTTCACCCCGGCCCAAGTTTGTAAAAATGCAACTGATAAACAAAAGAAATAATTTTAAAAACAATTTCTTCATTGTCAAGAGATTCTCTCAATGACTGATCAACGCTTAAAAAAAAACGTGATCTCTAAATTTCATTTCATTTCATTTATTAAGTTTCCACACAAATCATACAGAGATGTGTTTACAACATCAATCCATGACAATGTAAAAGCAACACATAAATCACATGAAAGTTATAAGTTCAGTATACCCATATACAAATAGCATTTACATAGCACAAAATCAATCGAAATCATTCTCAACAGTCAGTCCGCAGCACGTATGCTAATGAGCCGATCCAGCAAGATTTATTCAGCACTCTCGTTGACGATCTTTGCGTTCGAAAGATGTCTCGTCGTGCGAGATTTTGCGAGACTTTGATAGGGCTATGGTTTTCACAGTGTAGCGACTTGTACATACATTTGTCATGGCTACAAGTCACGGTAAATTGTTCTCCAGTCTTAGATCTTTATTTTGATACTAAATTTGGGTATAACATCGGATCTTATCATGACTAAATAATCAGTTGAATTTGCGTAAATTTTACCTGCTTTTCACGGAAGATTTTGTCGTCTAAAGTTTTTTTGGTTCCTGACCGGATTAAGAAACTGTTGTTTCTGATTTTGGCTTTTTCGAAGAGAGGAAACTTAGATGCTCATCATATATTGGAGTCAAGGAGACGCGAGCATGATTTATACTAGTTTTTCCGTTTTGAAATGTCTGTAAAATTCACTCCTAAGCCGGAAGTACGCTCCACACAAAGTCAACAGTGGCGCATTAAGAGCTCTCTGATTGGACAGTGCTTGCATTCAGCGCTCGAACTACACGCGTGCCAAGAAACCGCCATTGGCATGAAACCGCTATGTAGCAGCGTAATGACGTAATGCAAGCGCTGAATGCAAGCGCTGTCAAATGAGAGAGCTTACTCTTGAGATTACACGGTTTCAAGCTGATCAGCACTGACATCGATGTATATTTTACTGGTTCCTGACCGGATTAAGCAACAAATTGTCAAGATATTTACATGGATACAAAGATTAGGAGATGGACTACCAAATAAAGCATTTTCATTGAGACGCAAGGTGAATTTGATATTTTTTTGACGTCTTGAACGTGTACTGCACGAATTACTTTTGTCATCATTTTTCAAGCTCAAATTACGCTATGATATTTTTCATTTACAATAATTTGAGTAACATGTGACGATAGATTACATATTTTCCTTGAATTTGATACCAAATTTGTGAACATAAGGTGTATTTTTGTTGCCGAAAGCCCAAGGACAAAATCCCCTTACGCAGCGTATTACGTATGCAAGCCTAGAGCGGGCTTGCATACGAGTTGAATAAATACGAGCGAATTATCGGGTGCTGCGGACTGACTGCAGAGTGTAGTTTCCAGGGAGTTCTTTTCTTCACTTCCCTCGTTGAATAGTCTGGCTTCCAGACCCTCTGTCAGTACTATTTCGCTATTCAGGATACTACTGGTTGAATGTGTGTGCAACCATGCAAAAGCATGGACCTTTGTCTCCATGGTTTCTCCGAGCAAAATGTTCAGATTTCACTACGCATGTTCACTACTATGCCTCATGAATCTCTGGGAGGGATCTTTTCTTTAGTATATGGGCACTAATTACAGACTATTTCTACCCAGACAACGTTGATAATATTCAGTGCTGCCGGTAAATCCATGTACATGCAATGAAATTGTTTGATTTAATCATGGATTGTAGCTCCATGATTCAACTTCTTATCCAACAAACTAAATATAGGTAGCAAGAAATCAATGGCAGTGATTATGTAGTGTATCGATGTTTAGTTGTTTCTTTGTCAGACGTATTGATTTTGAAGAAAATGTGTTGACGCGTTAAAGAATTACCATTTATGTAGTTCTTACAGTAGAGCATGTTCAACATTGAATCCAGCGAGATCCTACTCTATCCTTGTCCTTAAATTTTAATAAAAGTTGCTCTTGGCGAAATTCACCATATTTTATCTTATAGCTGCACACAGAACCGTCTTGTTCAGTAAAGACTATCAAACAATACGTGCGTACATGTTCAAAATGGTTACTGAGTATGAAGACATTCTATGGTGTATGGTGCACTCCTCAAACATGTCAAAAGAGGACTTTGCACCGATTCATAAATGATTAACTCCTGCCCCTTCATATAGAAAATGAAAGGGGGATCTCCGCAAAAGTAGAACAAGGAACAAGTCTTATTAACAATGTCAGTGCAGTGCAGTTCAGTTCTCTAACTCCATTTCAGTTTTATTTCTGCATTTCATTTTCAATACAGTAATTAAGTGCCTATGTCAAAATTTAACAGTTATTGTTGGAATTAATATCAATTTGTAATACTTGCTTCAGAAGCACTCTGTTAGCTCCTAACCGCCCAATATCTCTCACACTTATTTTATGTAAACTCATTGAGCGTATGATTGCTTTCTCCCTTTCTTCATAGTGGGGGTTCAATGCTACTGCTAGTTTACCACAGTTGACAAAACAGGATGGACGCAAGAAACGCCGGGGATGGGATAGACAAACGTGACATGCAGGTAATGATTGCAGTGTCAGTTTGAAATATCGTGCATTGTGTTCTTGCATCAATATTTTCTTTGTACTCTTTCCCACTTTTCCTCTCTGCATTAAAGGGTGTGTACAGTTCTGGTCGAGGTGAGGATTTAGCTTTTAACGTTTTGCGAGATATTCAGAAACCACTCTATGAGATGTCAAAGAGCATGCAGTTCTAAGGGGTATCAAAAGTTTATTCGATGTAAATCGATCTTGAAATGGCTGAGATATCCAAAAACAAGGTGAAACAAAGAGATCCTAATAAAGTTGTGGCATGTCGCCTTTTATTATTATCACTTTTTTAATTTGACACTGTACTGGTGTTAATTAAAAAATGACACCACATGGTGTTGATTTGATATTTGTTGGTGTTAATATCAATGGTTTAACACCCGTCCAGCTTCAATAAGAGACCATACCAGCTGGTGTTACTGTGGTGTAAATTTATTTTAACATTTTTTCAAAAATCTAGTACAAATTTTATTTTAATGTAAAATTCTTGATCGTCTTGTTTAAATTAAAAATCAACAAAAAGTGCAGTTACTAAGAAACTCTTCAAAAAACAGTTTTATATTTGGAAATGACACCCGGAGGTGTTAATTTAACACCATAAGCGAGCACCGAAAATTTAACACCAGCTCGGTGTTCACTATTTAACACCGGACTTTTTGCAGTGTAGAAAAGTAAAATATGTTGAATTTTCTTCATATTTTTCTTTATATCGCTTACAAGACGACATGAACTGTACAGTAATCTTCTCATCCAGCTAAGGCGGCATCGAAACTATAAAAGTTCATAACCTTTTAACGGATTGTTCAATTTTCATTAAACTTGTGCTGATGTGTCGTACTAATATCAACATACAACTGTACCTACAACATTATCCTGGAATTGGGCAATATTGTTGCATTTCCTCATGGAACGCATATATGTTCTTATGCGCGTTTCATTCTCTAATCTATAAATCTTTCTGTCATTGTATTGTGACGTGTGATGATTCATTCGGTATGAAAGCTTGAGAATTTGATTCACATTTCATTCACAATTTGAGTCACACGTGACCACAAAATTACTATAGAGCGCATATACATGTCGTATACACGACCATTGTATCATCTTCAGGTCAAGTGTATATACACACTTCAAGTGAGGGCATTACTCTACTGTGAAAGCCAATGTTAAGGTGGCAGAGTGCTGAATGACTTTTGCACGGATGTTTGCCAACACTCAGCGGTAGTCCAACGACACGTGACCGGGACGCCCCAACGGTCATAAAGTAGTCCTTATACACTGTAATATCGAACAACTATCAGCTTCGAGTGGGGACTCGTGTATCACTTTTGGTGGTTTTAGAGCTTATTTTCACCGAGTGGTTGGCGGTCATTAACGTATATTGTCATGATGCTTGTTATGAGGAAAGGCGTTTAACTTATTGCATGCCCTATAGCCCTCTGTTCGGTCTTCTATTCTGTACCCCGGCGTAGCCAGGGAGGAGCAAAAACAAAGCAAAACAAAGCAAAACAAAACCAATCTGATGAAATATGAAAGAGTGGGTTATTCTTAGAAGGATTCAAGGGGTATTTTGATGAGAACCTGTTTTGGAATGGCTGCAATGCATCGCAAAACAAAGCAATCATAATAAAAGGTGGGACTCACCTTTTATTAGGATCGCATTGTTTTACTTTGTTTTTAATTTCTCAGCCATTTCGAAACCAATTTTTATAAAATAAACTTCGAATTTCCCTTAGAATTATAAAGTTCTGTAACATTTCATTAGCGGTTTCAAGGTACCTCGCAAAAAGTAAAAAGCTCAATCCTCATCTCAACCAATGCTATCAATTCATCCCGTTAAGAAGCACTCTGTTAGCTCTTACCCGCCCAATATCTCTCACACTTATTTTATGTAAACTCATTGAGCGTATGATTGCTTTCTCCCTTTCTTCATAGTGGGGGTTCAATGCTACTGCTAGTTTACCACAGTTGACAAAACAGGATGGACGCAAGAAACGCCGGGGATGGGATAGACAAACGTGACATGCAGGTAATGATTGCAGTGTCAGTTTGAAATATCGTGCATTGTGTTCTTGCATCAATATTTTCTTTGTACTCTTTCCCACTTTTCCTCTCTGCATTAAACTTTGCTCCCAAACATTTTGATAATTACATGGGTAGTTCTAGATGTTATAGGAGTTCCTGTAAGTTTCTAGCCTTAATGTGGAAAGCACAGTGGTTTGTACACTATAATATGTCATTGTTAAGATATCTGAGGTTTTTTTTTAATACTGTATATCCAAAATAAAGAAAAATTTTGATTTCAGGCAATTGTCACTGCTACTGCACTTTCAAGTTAGGGCTGGATTTTTGCGATTTGAGCAGCAAAATCAACTGGAGCACTTGCAATCGAGCACATGTACCCCCAAACCCGTCCCATACCCCATCTGGATTACTTTTCAGGCCAAAAACAATATAACCATCTTCATTACACTATAATGCACCTTTTTGCCAAATTTGAAGAATATCTGATATGAAATGTGGCTGATAGAGCACACACAAGAAATGCACTGGCATCCAAGTTGTAACATTGAGGGCGCCATCACCACAAACTGTTGTGTCCTTCATGTAGAATGAACACCCATACATCTCCTTAGCAAATCTGAATAAAATCTATTGAGTAACAATCAATTTAGTTATTGCATGAACAAGCACTTCTGCAAATTTTGACACGATCGCGGTGACCTTCAACCATGTAAAAGATGGAACAGTGAGGGCACCATTATCAATAGATATATGTGAATAGATAAGACTATGATACATTTACATACCGAATTTGAAAAAATCGGTCAAGAAACAAGGTCAGCATCACACACTCAAGCAAACCCTATTAAGTTTACCTTTTCATGTATAAAGACGGAACAAGCGAGGGCACCATCACCAAAAACAATAGGCTTCTTCGTCTTACCATAATACACCTTCATGCCAAATTTGAATATGATCGAAGAAGAACTGCAGCCAGTAGAGCGCTCACAAGCAGACCCTGCCTCCGAGGCCCCCCCCCCCCCCCCCCCACTCGACGTTTCGCGCTATGTATCGATACCGCGAGAAGCTATCGCCGCGACGTTTCATGACTTTTTTCTTTCGAGTCTCCCGCATCTTTTGACACCAAATTTGTGATACCCGGGCGCGTGGTTCCGAAGTTGCGCATAAATATGCACGTGCATGTCAGACCAAAAATTGCCCAAAAACGTGAATTCGTGTACAAATTCAATGCAAACTGTGTTTACAGGCAAATTTCATAAAAGCATGATTATTTGGGGGTTTTATTGATTAAAATCAATTCTTAACATATTTTTTTTTTTCGGAACGATGTCGCGGACAAATTTTAATGAAAAAAACAATAAAAAACACAAAGTCGAAAAAACAGAGAAATACATAAGAAATTAAAAAACAACAAAATACTTAGGTCTTTTTTCTCATCGCGCAATTTTTTTCTCTTACATTTGTTAAGGACACTAAAAAGAATATTTACACAAAAAAATGTGCCTGTTTTGAGCTTTATTTAGTGATTTATACAATACTGTCAGATTTCGTGCATCATTATGCATAAATTAGCGTAATTTAGTGAAAATGATAAGTTTTGCACAAATCAACTTCATTGTACTTTAGATTACATCATAGGCAATGTGTGTGCCAATTTTCGTCGCGATAGCGCGGTCGGCGGCCGGCATTATCATTTACCTAAATAGCCCGGCCTAGTTAGGGTTAAGATTACCTTTTTATGTATGAAGACGGAACAAGCGAGGGCGCCATCACCAAAAACAATAGGCTTCTTCATCTTACCACAATACACCTTCATGTCAAATTTGAAGACGATAGAAGAACTGCAGCCAGTAGAGCGCTCACAAGCAGATTCTGTTAAGTTTACCTTCTCATGTATAAATACGGAACAAGCGAGGGCGCCATCACTAAAATCAATAGGCTTCTTCGTCTTACCATAATACACCTTCATGCCAAATTTGAAGATGATCAAAGAAGAACTGAGTAGAGCGCTCACAAGAAAATCTCTGCGGCGGACGCGGACGCGCCGGAACGCGGCCAAATCCATAGTATCCTGCGAACTCTGTTCGGGGGATACAATGATGCGAGGTTGACTTTTAAAACAAAGAAAAAACAAATGAGGTCTGGATAGAATTGCTTGAAGAGAGTTACATGGAAGTTTATCTAACAGTCTTTCAAATTTACAGAAATGGCCAATCTAATGAAATGAAAAAAAAAAGAAGAAAAAACAAGCTGGGAAAGTAGGGGAGATGTCTGCAAAGCCTGGCCTAATCACCACGTGATTCATAGTGCAATGTGTTAGAGTTGGATATAATTTTGAATTGATAGAGTTGAAATCGGGTTCATAGCTGAAAACAGTAAGATTGTATTCAGTCGTTAGGTAAGCACATACGTCATTTGAACTGGTTGGTAGCATGGCCTGCTTGCTAAGCTGATGATCTTTCTTGTCTCGGTGTGCTTGTCTGTGGCTTTTGATAAAACGACGCGAAGGGCTCAATTACCAAACGACAGAAACTTCTTTTCTGGGATTCAATACAGGTTAAAACTGTACATGTACATATATTATTCATTTTCTGTTCACTCAGAACCTTACATATTGTGTTCCATGACTCTATGAAAGATTTCAGTCCCTATCTATTCTAAAGAAAACCTTTTCCAACATTCCTCATTCTGCTCCCTCTTCCATTGTGGACAATAAAGTAAATCAATCGATCAAGCAATGCATACTGCTCTCTCTCTCTCTCTCTTTCTTGCTTTGTGTGTGACTTTATGTGTATGTGTTCGTGTGTGTGTGTGTGTGTGTGTGTGTGTGTGCGTGCATGTGTACACCTGCAGCTCCATGGTGTTTACAGTGTACATGTGTGTGTAAAATACATGTATAAAGAGAGAACATAAAAAGACATAAATTTGAAACCTCCCCAGCAAAAATCAACACATCACATGAGTAGCCACCTGACTACTCAGTAAAAGAGGACTATGTCTTCTTCCATCCATTTGGGAGCTCTGTGTCTTAGTGTATCCGTGTCTTGCAAACACCATCACTATCACCATCAGCATAGTTAGTACAGGTGTGCCCTGCCCAGGATTGAGTCATGAGCTTCAACACACCATGCAACACCCATTTCACATCAAGTAGCTGAACATGTCAGTTCTTATTAAAGTTCCTACACTGCTTGAAAGGCCAATGCTTATCACTCTTAATACTATGGTCTTTTGTCATAAAATCACCGATAGTGTACAACAAGCTCTCATTACATTTTCTTAAACACTTTTCTTGACCCCTATGTTCATAATAAGTTTTTTTTTTTTTTGCTCTACTGCTTATGTAAGTTTAAAAAAGATCAACTTAACGCAATGAATGTCAATGGTCATAACGAGTTTGTAATAACAAGAATTGGATTTATGCAGTCAAACTAGAATGATAACACCAACAAACCATCAAACTTGTATCGAAATGTATTCGTTTATTTACATATAAGATATACAAAGTCCAGAGTTGTTTGGGGGGGGGGGGGGCGAGGGGTTGAAGGTATTGAGCAATCCTGGGGAGTGTTTCATAAAGCTGTTCGTAAAGTTACGAACGACTTACGAGCGACTGGTGATCAGTTCTTGTGCTGAATTATTGAAATTCTGATAAGTATAGCACATCAGAACTGATCATCAGTCGCTCGTAAGTTGTTCGTAACTTCACGAACAGCTTTATGAAACAGGGCCCAGGATTTGTTCAGCTCCTCATAGGATTATCAAAGACATGTCCATGCCATGCAATGAATGTCCACAGCCACGTGTAAAGTAATAATACAGCAGGATATTCATTTTGGTACTACTGCATGCATACCATGTTCTTCGTTTCAAGCCCACAACAAATATTCTAGGCATGCAGACCAATGTTAGAATGCTGTTTTTCCTGCTTTCCTGTCATTTTACACAGCATTTATTGTACCACGGTTCACACTACGTGTGAGCATGCCTGCATCACCTCTCCTGGCACATTCATGGCTTTCTCTGTTGCCATAGTGACACTGCCTACAAGGTCCAGCTACACATTCTTTTCAATGATTTGAAACAAGTTGTACAGGATATTCTGTACCACACACCTATCCTTTCGACACCAATCCCACGCTGATTTCACATATACGTGTCTCCGATTGTCGAGCTATTAGGAGCTAACTCTGTTGGCTCTAGTCGTCTGGCGTCACTACCAAAATTTAATCATCTGTTGTGTCATTATTAACTTTATCTGTAATTTTCTTCTACTGTCCATAGGTATATCGTACACGGAGGACGTATAATCCCTTTAAAATGTCCTGGAACAGAAGCGTTGCCAAGTACCCTTTGATTGAATACTTTGGGCAACTATAGTCTCCATAGTATAAGCAATAGGATATGGATTGGGCAGGTGTACAAGAATCACTTTGCCAAAAAACAACAACAACAGCAACAGCAACAAACAAACAAACAAACAAAGTTTTAAAAATTGTTCTTTCTTTGTATTGTATGAAAAAGTGTTATCTATTGCAAGTTATGACCACCATTATCAGTGATTATAATGCAGAATGATTTTGCAGGAGGCTCCCTGAAAAATTCAATACTTTTCAGGTTACTGACAAGACAATATAAAGGCCTCTTTGATTTATCATTGTGTTTTGTGTTTGTTTTGGGGTTTTTTCCCCACCTGTTGAGATGCATGCAACGTGCAAGTATCTCCCTGATTCCTCTTGGGCACCTCCCCAGCTTTAATGTGTGAATGCTCGATTTCTTCCCAAGGGTTTCAAAGTGGCCTATGTTGTCTTCAAGCATGCATCGTCCTTGAGAAAAGCTCTGAAGCACCACTACACATTTGTCTTGTCACCAGAGGGAGAGAGCTCTGTACCGACGGGTTACAAGAGTGAGTTCATCCTTAGGAAACTCCCATTTGCAATGGATTAATAATGTATACGCCATATATTTTGCAGGATTTTTGATCTTGAGAATTTTGTGAGTCGGATGATATTTCTGAATACTATCAAAACGCGCTAAAATATTGTTACCTCAACTCTGATCCTGACATGAATGCAGCGTACACATGTACATGCCTCCGTCCATTTCTGTACTCCACGATCGCGAATTTAACCACCAGCAAAATCTTGAGAGGTACCAATTCACAGAAGATTAGACTGGCCAAATAATATGGCATATACAATTTACTCAATTTAGAAAAAATGATATAAGGTATTTGTTGCATATAATGTAGAATAAAGTCTCATTAAGAAAATGTACCATCTGTATTATCGTCATCAGAGGACGCTGTGGCATAGTTAATAAGACTCCCGACTCCCAACCGGAGGACCCGAGTTTGATTCTCTCCTAGTCTAGTTCTGGACCCTTTTTATCGATTCTTTTTTCGCCGACTATACGCGTTAGGCCGAGTGATGGCGCGATCCCGAGAACTGCGCAACCCTTTTTTCTCGGTCGTGCAGTTCTCGGGATCGCGCCATCACTCGGCCTAACGCGTATAATCGGCGAAAAAAGAATCGATAAAAAGGGTCCAGAACTAGACTAATTCCCGCCCAGTGCTTAAAGCAGAAATTTATAGAGAATCTAGAAATATGACAAGTTTGATATCTACGGAAAGCTAAGAAGCTAGTTAACAAAACTGGATATCTTTTAGACGATGTAACTTTACCCCCAAACTGTTTTTGAGATTGAAAAACACCCAAATTTCCATGACCACGTAGTTCCGTTCGCTACAAGAAACATAGGATTTGAGCGACGTCACCTAATGTGTACGAGCTGATTTGCCGTACGTCTATATGAGACCCGCTCTGGCAAAACCCGAAACTTCTCGGCAAATGTGATTTCGCGCTACAGCCCGAAAAAGGTCAAAAAATGACCTACCTCAGGGACCAAATTGACATTTTGGTATCACGTTGTAGGGGAAATTTTCTAGTTTCTGACTGATAACAACATTTCAAAATACAACCTACAAAATGTGGAATTTTGAAGAGAAAAGTGGGATGTCAATCTCAAATGTTGGCCAAACCCTTATGGAAAGAACACAGTTTTACCACACAATGTAACACAGTGTGCAACACAGTGTGGCACACAGTGTCGAACACAGTGTCGAACACATGTGTTTAATATGTGATTTTGGGACATGTGGTAACACTGTGTATTTACCACAGTGTGAAACACAGCGTCACCACACTGTGCAACATAGCATTACCACATGGTCCAAAACACATATTAAAAACACTGTGAATTAAACCACAGTGTCACACACTATGACCACAGGGTTATGACCACATAGTCCATTACACTGTGGTAGTCACCACATAATCCACCACACTATGGTATTCACCACGTAGTCTACCACACTGTGGTAATCACCACATAGTCCTCCACACTATGGTATTCACCACATAGTCTACCACACTGTGGCAGTCACCACATAGTCCACCACAGTACAATGTGGTAGTCACCACATAGTCATCAAATATATCAAATACTATATAGTCATCAGGTGTATCAATATTTGTAAAGCATGAAGGCACGGTTACTGAGTAGATAACACTGTTATTGAATATGAAATTACCTTTTCATAACAAAATGTATGACATTGGTATAACATAACATTATTAGACAATAGTTAAAGGAAATCCCATCACAAATACTTCGAATTTAGAAGTATTTTATGAATTTTCTCAAATTTAGGTTGCTTTTTATAAATATTCATGAGCTATGCAAAGTCTGTACCACAGGAATACCACAGTGTTGCCACAGGAATACCACAGTGTCACCACAGGAATACCACAGAAATACCGCATGAAGTATCACATTCGGTACCTCAGCACTCCCACTTGATAGGTAATACTGTAAGAGTATAGGGCAGGTTAAGTACTGCTTAAATCAATTGCCATGATTCGCAGCATAACTCACCTATTAATGAGATTCTGGAATATGCATTTGTTTTGTTTTTTGCTTTTTTATATTCCAGTTGGTACTACTGTGTGATACTGGTGTGTCGTATTGTCCTGTGATAGTCATGTGGTATAGCATGTCACAAAAAAAAAAAACCCACAAGAATATCCTGTGACATTTTTCTGTAATTAAAGTGTACAAGAAAACAGTTGTAAACACAGTTTGTATCCATACTACTGAATATTCTCGGCACACTATAGACCGGGGGCCCAGGAGGTTTATTCAACCGAAAAGCGGACAAGCAACTGACCTCATAGGAAGTTTACATGGACCCTAGACATCACAAAAATGCATTGCTGCCGGGTCTCATCGTTGGCCTTCCCTCCAAAATCACGCAATGTATGACGTCACTTCCGGTTGGCCCTTTTCCCAAATTTTTTTAGACAGTTTGAGTTGAATGATCATTATTAAGATGTCAGTTTCGGCATCTAAGAGTGTCCTAGATATATTTTATTTGGTATCCAACTATTTTGGAGTATGTATTTACCAACTGTTTGCCCATTTTCTATGTGGTGATGCTCCTAAGGGTAAATATATTGATAGCAATCATTGTCGACGTCGCTGTTTTAGAGAAAATGACACCTAGATTTCGATCACTTTCTAAAAGATAGTTGTTAATACTCTCTATAAATATCTCAATCTTGTCTAACGGTTGTAAAAATCTATATCCAGCCCTTCTTGTGATTTGAGATAAGTCTAGTCTGTTCAAACATTAAAAAGTATAACCCTTCTACCATTTAGGGTAGCGCCCTCTGTGATCCGAACCTTTGCAACACAAAAACTAAACTTTGAAACAAAGCATTATTGGACACATGTTGGAGATTAATGTTCGTATGATGCGCACAAAAAAAAAATGTATATCTCGTCAAAATGTTATAATGTTCTTCACTTAAAGCTTCTAGATAATTTATGAAAGAGAGTACAGGAACTAGGCAATATCTAAATCTTGTACATGGGCAAACAGTATTTGCATCATTACGACCAAGAGTCAAACTAAATTCGCAATATTTCGGGACACAGCCTTTAGAATGTCTTCGGCATCACTGACGCTTCCATCACTCTCATCGCTTTCATCACTCTCATCACTTTGCTCACACCATGTCCCTTCGGATTCCTCATCGTCTCGGTTTGCATTATCTGAAGGACTGAACGATGAGCCTTCGAGAGATGCGGGGACTGCACTTCCTTGGTACCAGTCTGGCTCAAAGTACTTCTGGGTAGATTTCCACCCATAGTGTACAAGACTGCCGTGCTGGCTCTCTTCCACATTCTGGCGACATACTGTGCTCTTCGGATGTGATTTTTAAGTGTTGTGGCACAGAGAGGAAGAGAATTAGTAAATAGCAGATGATTTTATTCAGTCTTGCAAGGGGCAGTACCTTTGTCATGTCCACTGCTCATTCGCTTAAAGACATTGTATAGTATCTGGCATCATTTATGTCCGATGTTGCAAAGCCACACAGTGGGCAGATGAAGAATGTGGCAGCTCGAATATCTACTTCCTCGTTTGAGAGAGACTGAAAAGATTTGATGTGTGTTGCACTATTTTCCATCTTTTGATAAGGTTTTACTTTCCCTTTCCTGGAGAAACGTGAAGTGAAATCGCAACCTGTCGGGGAGACCAATATGATTGTGCATCGGTGATGTCAGGTTGCTTCTCTTCGAGAACTGTTGCAATTTTTGAGACATCAACTTACCTTCTGTTTTTGCCCGAACCAAAGTGTATAATTATTTTTCCTTCATCCAACCTGGCACAGTACAGCAAGATGATGAAGACGTCTGTGTCACTGGACCTAACGAAGATAATGCCCTCTTATTTGCATATTAGCTTCTACATGATGGCCTTGCAAGTGTCTCGGCATATCTGCTTACAGTTGGTTGTTGGCATTCCTCAATTCTACAAAGCTTCTGCCATGGGAAACATGCAACATTTTCTGGTCAATAACTTGTCCATACTGGTTTTTCCTCCGTTCCTACATGATATATCTTGCAAACTGTTCCTTGACAGAAGAACTCTTAGAGTAAATCCTTGCCTCTATAGCGCTGAACCTGATCTGTCCCAGTAATGAAGAGTTCATGTGAAATAGAACATTCAGGTTTCGATCAGGAACGTCTCTGGCTCCTTCAGCTGCGTGCACTCTGTGTACTGCTGTTTTAGATCTCTACGCTTTCTGAGGCAAAGTTTAACATTTTGATTCTGGGAACTGACTTCAGGAACCTGTAACTGTCAGCTGCACATTCATCTTGAAACTCAGTCCGTCTTTTCTACCCTCGTTCAAGTGTTGTTAGGAGAAATTGCCTCGTTGTCTCACTGGCCACGTTCCTCGATGAGATATTGATGAGCTCAGAAGGACCATCATAGACAAAGGGATTGTATGTGTTTTTGCCTTTTCCATTGCGGCCACGAGCGTCATGTGCCGAGTTCGGTCATATTCACCCTCAATGGTACCATTACAGAAAAAGAAGAATAATTATATGGTTGTCCATACTCTTATCTATTGAGATACCAAAAATTAATAATTTAGCACACTCTAAGATGATCATACAGACATGTTATTGATGATGCTTCTATGGAATCTGTCTCAAAATTTGGAGAAATGGCCAAATGCCACAAAAAGAACATGTTGGTGCTTTTTTACGTTGCAAATTTGATTTGATCAAGATCAAGTGACTACATTTCCAGCATGCTGTCAAATTTGTAACGGTGCCATTGAGGGTGAATATGAACACGGCACACCATACAACTTCGCCGCAATTGAAAAGGCATTGCTCTCTAGATTTTTGAATCATCAGACGAGGCGGTTAGATATGTTGCAACTATGTGATATCTGCCAACGATAACAGCAGTGAAAGGTCTCAAGACGTAGAGGAAGACGCTGCACTGGGTGAACTTTGTGCGAAACTTGATACGAGAGCTTCTTCAAAGACAAGTGAGACAACGAGGCAATTTCTCCTAACAACACTCGAACGAGGGCAGAAAAGACGGACTGAGTTTCAAGGTGAATGTGCAGCTGACAGTTACAGGTTCCTGAAGACAGTTCCCAGAATCAAAATGTTAAACTTTGTGTCAGAAAACGCAAAGAGGTGTAAAACAGCAGTAAAAAGAGTACACGCAACTGAGGGAGCCAGAGACTGTTGCAGCTGAATCAAGTGATACAATCGATCTTAAGCACATTCTTAGCTACCATCTCACTAAAGTACCTCTTTCGCTGGCCCATCAAGTAATGGAGACACCCCTGAAGACTGAGAAAGCAGCTTTGACAAGGCTGCTTAAAGGGACTGTACAGTACTGGTGGAGGTGATAATTCAGGTTTATAACATTCCTAAGTGAGAAAATGAGGAACCTCTTATGAAAAATGAAAGAGCATGTAATTTTAAAAAGGATTCAACGTTTATTTGATGAAAATTGGTTTTCAAATGGCTGATTTATCCAAAAAAAGAAAAGTGGTAATAAAAGGCGACAGGCCACGACTTTTATTAGGATCTCTTTGTTTCACTTTGTTTTTGGATATCTCAGCCATTTCAAACCCGAGTTTCATCAAGTAAACCTTTGATTCCCCTTTGGATTGCATGCTCTTTGCCATCTCACAGAGTGGTTTCTGAATCTCTCGCAAAATGTTAAAGGGCTCATACAGTTTTGGTTGAGACCTAACTTCAGGTTTTTAACATTTTGGGGTGAGATAATGAGAGTCCTCTTTTGAAATATGAAAGAGTATGTAATTCCAAGAGGAATTCAACGTTTATTTGATGAATTATTTGATGGTCATGAAATTACTGAGATGCCCAAAACAGAGTAATACTAATAAATTGTGGGACACACATATCATTATGATTGCTTTTTTAATTTGTTTTTGGATGTCTCAGCTATTCTAAAACCGATTTTCATCAAATAAACTTTCAATTCCTCTTAGAATGGCATGCTCTGTACTATTTCATAAATGATTTCTTGGTATCTCGCAAAAAGTAAAAAGCCAAATCCTCAGCTCCACCAATACTGTACCATCCCTTTAAAAGCTAAATCCTCACCTCAACCAGAACTGTATAGTCTCTTTAAACGGCAAAACGAAGAAACAAAATTAATTTTCCTGTGATCTCAGCAAGAATGATTGACGGAGGCATCATCATTCATGAGACAATTCTACAACACAGCAGTTTAACATATGGCCAAGGGTCTCTTGAAGAAAGTTTGCTCATGTCGCGGAGAAGAAATTCACTTGATACTAGACAAAATATACCAATCCCCCTTCATCAAAGGTCCTGAGGGAAACCTGCAATGTTCTACCTCACATGAGTTCTTCATTGCTGGGCCAGATCAGGTTCAGCGCCATAGAGGCAAGGATTTACCCAAGAGTTCTTCATTCAAGGAACAGTTCGCAAGATATCGGAATGGAAGCCCCAGTATGGACAGGTTATTGGATAGAAAATGTGGTGTGTTTCTCATGGCACAAGCTGTGTAGAACTGAGGAATGCCAACAACCAACTGTACATATGCCGAGACACTTGCAAGGCCATCATGAAGAAGCTAATATGCAAATAAGAGGGCATTATCTTCGTGAGGTCCAGTGACACAGACGTCTTCATCATTTTGCTGTACTGTGCCAGGTCGGATGAAGGAAAAATAACTATAGACTTTGGTTCCGGCAATAACAGAAGGTAAGTTGATGTCTCAAAATTGCAGCAGTCCTCGAAGAGAAGCAACCTGACATTAGCGATGTACATATTGGTCTCCCTGACAGGTTGCGATTTCACTTCACGTTTCTCGAGGAAAGGGAAAGTAAAACCCTATCAAAAGATGGAAAATAGTGCAACACACATCAAATGTTTTCAGTCTCTCTCAAACGAGGAAGTCGATATTCGAGCTGCCACATTCTTCATCTGCCCACTATATGGCTTTGCAACATTGGACATAAATGATGCCAGATATTATACAATGTCTTTAAGCGAATGAGCAGTGGAGGTGACAAAGGTACTGCCCCTTGCA
The DNA here is from genome assembly GCA_033980235.1 of Diadema setosum. Lineage (NCBI taxonomy): Eukaryota > Metazoa > Echinodermata > Echinoidea > Diadematoida > Diadematidae > Diadema > Diadema setosum. The sequence continues at coordinate 32,034,997 of CM067064.1, read as the reverse complement.
AGACTGAATAAAAAATCATCTGCTATTTACTAATTCTCTTCCTCTCTGTGCCACAACACTTAAAAATCACATCCAAGAGCACAGTATGTCGCCACAATGTGGAAGAGAGCCAGCGCGGCAGTCTTGTAGACTATGGGTGGAAATCTACCCAGAAGCACTTTGAACCAGACTGGTACCAAGGAAGTGTAGTCCCCGCATCTCTCGAAGGCTCATCGTTCAGTCCTTCAGATAATGCAAACCGAGACGATGAGGAATCCGAAGGGACATGGAGTGAGCAAAGCGATGAGAGTGATGGAAGCGCCAGTGATGATGAAGACATTCTAAAGGCTGTGTCCCGAAATATTGCGAATTTAGTTTGACTCTTGGTCGTAATGATGCAAATACTGTTTGCCCATGTACAAGATTTAGATATTGCCTAGTTCCTGTACTCTCTTTCATAAATTATCTAGAAGCTTTAAGTGAAGAACATTATAATACTCTGACGAGATGTACAATTTTTGTGCGCATTATACGAATATTAATCTGCAACATGTGTCCAATAATGCTTTGTTTCAAAGTTTAGTTTTTGTGTTGCAGAGGTTCGGACCACAGAGGGCGCTACCCTAAATGGTAGAAGGGTTATACTTTTTAATATTTGAACGGACTAGACTTATCTTAAATCACAAGAAGGGGTGGATAAAGATTTTTACAACCGTTAGACAAGATTGAGATATTTATAGAGAGTATTAACAACTATCTTCTAGAAAGTGATCAAAATCTAGGTGTCATTTTCTCTAAAACAGCGACGTCGACAATGATTGCCATGATTATATTCACCCTCAGGAGCATCACCACATAGAAAATGGGCAAACAGATGGTAAATACATACTCCAAAATAGTTGGATACCAAAGAAAATATATCTAGGATACTCTTAGATGCCGAAACTGACATCTTAATAATGATCATTCAACTCAAACTGTCTCAAAAATTTGGGAAAAGGGCCAACCGGAAGTGACGTCATACATTGCGTGATTTTGGCGGGAAGGCCAACGATGAGACCCGGCAGCAATGCATTTTTGTGATGTCCAGGGTCCATGTAAACTTCCTATGAGGTCAGTTGCTTGTCCGCTTTTCGGTTGAATAAACCTCCTGGGCCCCCGGTCTACTACCAGAATGAATTATTATGTACAAGTAACAGGCAATGAAGTGACATTTGTACATTATTTTGCAGGGGCCGCGGAAGCGGGGGGGCTCACAACACTCATGCATTTCAATTCCAAAAGATTCAGCCCTTAGATTCTTCCCGTCGGGGGGGGGGGGGGGGTCTTGACCTTGACCTTGACCTTGCCACCTCCCCCGGTCCCGCAGCCCCCCCCCCCCCCCCCCCCCCCCCACACTGAAAAACGTTCCGCGGCCCCTGTTTTGTGGCTTCGGAAGATGATAGCGATGCCTTTGCTCTCATTAAGTATGTAGAGCATGATGGCTCATTTGTAAAGAATAGAGACAGGGAGAGCCATGCTGATGCTGTACACATCAGAGTAGTGAAACGTGTGACTAGTAGATTGTATGCAATATCTCCTGGTGAAATCTTAGGAAAGCATGTGATTTATGAGAGAAACAGGGAAGTTATAACATGTCACTTTTTGTTCTCTTTCCACAACTACAGATACTCCTAGTGTTATATCATTTCTAGTGTTTTTAATGTTATGCATCCTTAAACAGTATTAACACAACACTAAGTGCATGATTTATTCATCTGAAGGTTGGATAATTATGTATAGGTCATATTCTCACATTAAATGAATCTGTTGTTCCATGCCAGTAATTGAAATTTGAAAGGTTTCAACTGAAATTAGGAAAATGACTAAGTATATAACATTTGCAACTACCGTGTACTTAAAGGGTGTTGTATATTGTCCAGCTTTAAGTTATTAGTTTATTACTTTCATAATCAGACCAGTTAAAAGTGGCTTTATAAACTTGATAAAAATCTCTGGGGAGTACATGTAGTGATAAGGTATATTCTTTTAATTTGATACATACATGTACATCTATTGATAAACTACAATATTTGAATCCTTTCATCAAACTGGTAAAATGCTTCCTCCCCCCAACAAAACCAGAAATAGCCTGGTTTTACAAGGATTAACATGCCATGTGGTAGTACAAGATCTGAAATCCCCTACTGACAATACTAAAGCAAAGTTCAATATACACCACAATGCGGTAAACATGAGTCATTGTGTGTCAAAGTACTAGATGTTTGAAAAAATAGTTTGAGCTTTTGATTGTGAATAACTGAAAACCCAAGAAAATATAACTTTCCACAAATTTACACATTAGGTAGCTAATACAGGCATACAATTTTGTTGTATGCTGTCCCCTGCAATATTTTGAAACAATATTTTGAAACAGTACACAACAAAATTGTGCGGTATTTAGCGGCTACCTTCTGTGTAAATTTGAGGAAAGTTAATTTTCATTATTTTTTAGTTATTCAAAATTAAAAAATGTAGTGTTTCTTCCTTATTAAACATCTAGTATGTGGATATTATAGTATTAAATCAATGATATGAAATCCCATTGTGTAACAACATTATGGACACAGGAGTACACATGAATAAACCACACTGTGTGTTCAGTATGCCAAGTATGTGGAGATGATGCAGGTGAATAATCCGAAACCCACAAAGTGACAACACCGAGCACAGGGTTTACACATAGTTCAATATATACCACACTGTGGTAAGCACAAGTCACAGTGTCCGGTATGCCAAGTCTGTGTGGATTATATGGTAAATGAATGATCTGAAATCCCACAGTGTGACAATACTATCAACATAGCGTTTATACATACTTCAAAATATACCACACTGTGTCAAACATGATTCACAGTGTGTTCAGTATGTGATCTATGTGGGGATTATGTGGTAAAACACTTAAACTGAAATACCACACTGTGGTAGCATTATGAACACAGGGTTTACACATAGTTCGATATATACCACACTGTGGTATATGTTTGTCACTCTGTGTTCAGTATGCCAATAATGTGGTACACTATGTGGTCTCAAATCTCACACCGTGACAACGCTGTGACCACATGGTTAGCACATTGTTTACACATAGTCAACTATGTGAACACACTGTCGTAACACTATACCACACTGTGGTATATGTGTGCCACTCTGTGTTCGGTATGCCAATTATGTGGTACACTATGTGATCTCAAATACCACACTGTGACAACACTGTGACCACATGGTTAACACATTGTTTACACATAGTCAACTATGTGAACACACTGCGGTAACACTGTGTTTGTTCCATAAGGGAAATCTTACGTCTAAAGACCAAATCGCCTTCGCTTACGGCGAAAATGAATGTTCTTTTGGCGATCGTGTCTTAGATATTCTGCGTTGAACCCTGACACATTAATTTTGGTACCTACAGAAAGCTCTACCTCTGCTTATTCCAAGTATGGTCATGGCATGATGTCATGCTACTCACTTTCATTCATAAATTCGTCTGAAACATCGCGTAAACAGCCTTGTTGCTTACCAAGACAAGTGATCGAAATACGTGTTCACGATTGGTCAACTGCGCCGAGGACCCCCTTGTTTACAAGCAACCTACGTGTTCTACTATGGGGATCGCTGTAACTACACGCAGCCGCTGTCGCGAAGCGACGCGGCTGCACCTGTATTCCTTCGCAGACGTTGTCATTTTTCAGTGTGGTTGTGCGACTCCTTCATGAATATCTTTATTAATCATGAAAAACTAAAATACAAGGAATTATCGTAATCTATGATAATCATTCAATAATCGGTATGCGATTTTTTGTTTAATTACGTCAAAAACTCACCGAAATCTGTGGCTGAAATCAGGTCTGTAAGGCTGCTTTCACATAGAAGTATTCGGTATTCGGTATTCGGTATTCGGTATTCGCTATTCGCTATTCGAGCACCGAATACACCATCACCCGCACCGTCAACTCACCATCCCATGTAGTGAGGATTTCTTCCTCCTACATCGCAGCAAATCTTATTAACAATTTCTAAACTGCATCAGAATGTCGGTCTACATGCTTATATTTGCTAACGGGCAAATCCAGACCAAAAGTGTCATTATTTCATAAACGAGAGACGGTATACGCTGCAAGAAAATCGAACAAGCTCGATTCCCACTTTGCTATACTTTTCGCAGGTATTCGGTACTTTCGAATAGTGCCCTCTTATGTGAACCGGTGTGAGGAAATCCTATCGTTCGATTCAAGCTATTCGCGTGCCCTCGAAAAACGAGCCCGAATACCCGAATAGTATACTTCTATGTGAAAGCAGCCTAAACGTCCTTATTGCTTCACTCCTCATCTGCGTGTTATTATGAATGGCATTCACTCTCGTATACTACAACGTACAACGTAGGTAGTCGGAGAGGCGCCCTCTAGCTCTCCGACTACCTACGTTGTACGTTGTAGTATTGACCGATTCGGGTTCGTCGAGGGCAGCAGACATTTTACGGCACAGGGCGCTGCCATAGTGGGTGTATCAGCCGACCCCCCCCCCCCCCCCCCCTGCTCTCCCCCACCCCGGGGCAACATGTTTACACGCACTCGTAACAAAGGTTCGCGCACTAAGAAAGCATTCGCGCACTCAGTACGAGACGCCTATTGGCTAAAGCAGTTTTTCATTCTGCGCGCGTGCTAATATAGGGAGAGGGGTGGGGGAGTGCGGAGGGGGGGTCGGCTGATACACCCACTATGGCTGCGCCAATGCCAAAAATACACATAGCGCGTCACAGAATCGGTCAATACGAGAGTGAATGCCATTCAAATAACACGCAGATGAGGAGTGAAGCAATAAGGACGTTTACAGACCTGATTTCAGCCACAGATTTCGGTGAGTTTTTGACGTAATTAAACAAAAAATCGCATACCGATTATTGAATGATTATCATAGATCACGATAATTCCTTGTATTTTAGTTTTCCACGATTAATAAAGATATTCATGATCATGAAGGAGTCGCACAACCACACTGAAAAATGACAACGTCTGCGAAGAAATAGAGGTGCAGCCGCTGTCTCTACAGCGGCTGCGTGTAGCTAGGGATCGCTGCAGCAGCGATGCATGCTTGCAGTGTATCGTGACTGCTGCTCATGCAGCACGGAAATGTTGCAGTTTCCCGCTTTGTTAGACTGTTTTCTTTTTAGCAAGTTGAGGTAGAAATTAGAATTTAAACCAACACACAAGAGAAAAAGAAGGTCACATTTATCTAACAAACCTTCATCATGCCATTTCGAAGAAGAATCAAGCTGAAATCACGGCATCAAGGAATACCTCTTCACTGCCGATTCTGCTGGTACTGTTGTGCGTACACCTCGTCGGCGTTTTCACGAACCGACGCTATTTCGATTTTGGTCAAAATTTTCAAAATCGAGATATTGGTACCAAATGAAAGTGCTTTCAAAACTCTACCAAATCCCAAAATTTTAGATCACAAAATTAATTATTCTTAATTTTATCAAAGAAAGAAAAAAACGACGGTACTCGAAATATCGAGAAATTGAGAAAAAGGAGTTTCACGAACCGACGCAGTAAAGATACGCCGGTTCGTGAAACCCGAATTGCTAGGGTGAAGAGCAATGCGGGTTTCACGAACCGTCGCAGTTGCATTATTTTGAGCTTTGTTCAACTTACTGGCCTAGAATTAGGTTTTGGCCCTAATCCAGATCTCAGAGTGAGAACCAAACCATCGGAAAGATGAATGACGACCTAAGCCAGCCCAATGTCCACGAGTGAAGTGAATGGTAAGCTATAATCCTATTAAAATCATGCTCAAAATAACAGTTTCAGTTGGACTACCATGACCATTAATTGCGGTAGAGTGTAGTCCCATGTATTCAATCGCGTGATGCTTATGAAGCCTAGTCTGTAAACGCCATCCAATTTCAAATTAGATCCCAAATCATATTATTTATAGTTTCTTTTCAACTTATGTCGTTACTTCTGAGACTACTGAGTACTGTAGTCGTAACGTCTGTGTGCAAGACATGCAAGATGTCAAAGTCTCGAAGACACTCATGGCTATGCCTTGACTTGAGTTGAAAATGAAATCATGAGATTGACAAAGTAGGCCTACTAAACTAAAAAAAAAAGTAAAAAGTCTAAAAGTAAAACTCAAAGGAAGAGTAAAGAATAAAGTTAGACATGTTAGACGTTAACTTTCAAGTTTAACTATCAAGTCTAAGTTAAGACTTTACTTGTAATGCCAGTTACTAAAACTAAGATCAGCTGAAGTCTAAGACCAAGTCAAATTTACACAGAGTCTATAGTCTAGCTCTAGATCTACATCTAGACTAGTGGTAGGGTTCCTAATAGTAGGTAGAGTCCACCCATTTTCCCCCCCAATTTTTACTGGTCCATTCCTGAAAAAGTTACTGGTCAGTGTCCAACAGTGATTTTTCCTGGTCAGGGACCGTCGGACCAGTGCCAGTGTGCAGCGTTGGTGTAGATGTCATCTATGACAGTATGTGGTCTAGTGATACTACCTAACGCTAAACACTACGAGTAGTACTCTACAGGTTAGGTGGCTTTCCTGTACAGTGCAGTGTTATAGTATAGGACCTACTTGTGAATTCAGCCCTAGTACCGTACTGTGTGTAGATATGTGACATTATGTCTAATGTTAGTTCGAGTGGAGTACCTTTGAAGCACAGCGGTGGGGCTTTTTTTCCCTAAAACTTGTGAATGCGGCCCAACCAAATGGCGTTTACATATTCACGCGTGATTGATAGTGATACAGTAGCGCTGTCGATTTCCACAGCATCCATACATAATCTTTTGTCCTTTCTTCTTTCCTTTTTTCCCTTTGTTCTTTCACCCTTTTTATTCTTGGAATCGAAGGACTTCTAAGAAATGTCCCTCGACTGATTTAACCAGGACTCCTGAGTCCTGGTAAACCTAACCTAACCGAGTAACCGTTAACATTTGTTAGGCCTAACAGTAACACTGACTTAGCCCTGTATTGACTTTGTCTTTGGCCGACTTAGTGAGATGGCGAGTCTAACTCTTTAACGTTAGTCTAAACGTAGTCGTTAGATCTGTCAGTGTCAGTGTCACCGGCTTTTGTATATGGTGCCATCTCTAACGTACTTTAACAAGTTGATGTTAGTTATCTATGTCAACTTACTGAGTCAGTAATAGTGGTACTGTCATCCTGTTGGATATCGCCGCAATATCATCCGTGACGTGTTAATTTCGTGTCACAAAGACAAAAGTTGCCAAGATCTAATAGTATTAGATGTCTAGATCTAGATGTAGTCTAGATCTATAATATAAATTTTGTGAACCACTGGTAACTTAAAAGTGAAAGGTCTAGACTTCACTTAGTCTATAATTAGACCAGACATTCATGAGGCAAAGGCCTACTTAGTAGATCTATTCTTTTCTATTTTAACGTCAATTCCTACTAACTCGCCACGTGTTATTTCTAAGGCCAAGGACTTCAGGTTAGTGATTTTTTTTTTCATAAATACCAAACAGCAGACGTGTTTCATTTGCATTCTTGTGCAGACTTCATGAATGAAAATATGTGCAGTATCAAAGAAATATGATGCACATGACAATGCCAGTGTTTTATAGGTGAATGGTTAATACCTTTAAAAGCTGAATGATAATGTAGAGTCTAGGTCTAATTAAGATGTTACAGTCTCTGATAAGAAACAGGTTTGATTGTCATAGACTGTTTCCCAAATGCAGGTACATGTAGTAATATTCAGCTATTTCAATGCAATGCCTTGTTTACAAATACATGTAGATTTATATTCATGTGAATGATAATTCAATTTCTACATGAGACATACCAAGTGCTAAACATAATATCTTGCATCAGTAAAATGTGTAAATGAAGAGACAATTTGAATATGCATCAAATACGAACAGCAGCATTTTTTGACATTCTTTGATCCTGCATAGGCCTACCATTTTGTTTTATGTTTAATATAAATAGAGCAAAATAATTTCAACTTCAGTTTTGTTGGCTGATTTTTTTTTCTTCTCAAAATTAAAGTTGTATCTTGTGCCATGATGTTTGATTTTAATCAAAAGTTCTTAATTTCTTTCTTTTCTTTCAGATGACTGGTGCCATGTAGTAGCGAAGAACTGGACTGTCTCAGAAAAGAAAAGGAAAAGTACAGGGTCGTGTACATCACCAACGGATGTGAATACAGTGGTAATGTAGAGTCTAGGTCTTGTTAAGATGTTAAAGTCTCTGATAATAAACAAGTTTGATTGTCGTAGACTCTTTCCCAAATGCAATTAGTGATATTCAGCTTTTTCAAAGCAATGCCTTGTTTACAAGGACATGCAGATTTATTCGTGTGAATAATAATTTAAATTCTACATGAGACTTACTAAGTGCTAGACATAAGATCTTGCATCATTAAAATATGTAAAAGGCGAGACAATTTGAATATGCATAAAAAACAGCAGTATTTTTTTGACATTCTTTGATCCTGTATACCGTTTTGTTTTATGTTTAATATAAATAGAGCAAAATAATTTCAACTACAGTTTAGTTGGCTGATTTCTTTTTCTCAAAATGAAAGTTGTATCTTGTATCATGATGTTTGATTTTAATCGAAAGTTCTTAATTTCTGTCTTTTCTTTCAGATGACTGATGCCATGCAGTAGCGAAGAGCTGGACTGTTTCAGAGAAGAAGAAAAAAGTACAGCATCGTGCTGATCATCAAGGAATGTGAATACAATGGCTTAGGAAAGAAGACAATCTACAGATAGGATAGAAGGGAGAAATTGGGATGAAGGGCGACAACATAAGGACGGTATATCTACAGTGAAATGTGATTGTAAAGTGGAAACATGAAAGGAGATCCTAAGATTGAAGGTGAAAACAATGCATTCCATTCTGTGATGTCGTAATTACAATTTTGCTACACTTTAATAACACTACAGAGAGACATTTATATCAAGGAAAGCTTCATGTGGATGTGGAACGTTAGATTTTTTTAAGTGTTCATTGGTATGTATTTCATGATAATAAATCTTGAAGGTTTTGTGTGGTAATCATAACCTTGTGATAAATCTTGATAGATTTCTAAGTGCACATTGGCAATATTTAGATGATGCTGTAATCAGATTAAGTTCTATTCTCCTTTATTCTTTTATTTATTATTTTGTTGTCTTCAACCCACTTTGAATGTGTCACGTATGATTCTTATAAACATGGGAACATGCACTCCATGTAAATGATAGGACTTATAACAAATTGACATAATTATTCAACCATCACTAGACAGTTCTGTTATAAGATGTTCTTTATCTAACTAAAATTGTAAATTATGATACGTGTATGTTCCCATGCAAACTCACAACAAAATACAGAAATTTGATTTCTTTTAATAATAATTCATTATGTCTCTAAATTTACAATTAAAGAAAGTGATTGCAATAAGGATGTCAAACATCGTATATTAAAATAATAGATTATTCATTTGTCTCCATCCGTAGTAACGCACGCAACTGCAGTGTGCAGTTTGTAGGCTGCTGTGAAAAAAAAAAAATCACAGGCAGCCCAAGCAGGATTCGAACCCACGACCTCTGGATTACTAGACCAGCGTCATAACCACTAGACCACCAGAGTGCCCTGGCGCTACCTTTACACATGAATAATTAAGTATAGAAGGGCTTGGGGCGCTTCGAAGTTTACTGCTCTTATTAAATATGTACATGTCATTTGCAACTCAACTAAAGATGATTAAACACACTGAAATTCTTACTTTAAATGATATTCATAATCTGTTTTTTTTTTTCTTTAATAGCTTGGGATGTACACTTTATACACTGTATCGGTCTACATTTCGCCTACAATATGGAATTCTTTACTTCGAGACGTTTGTTTTTAACAAACAAAAAATTAAGAGTCCTTTAAAGGTGCTGTGAAACAGTGGTGTTTGTTTGTTTGTTTGTTTTTTGGTGGGGGGGGGGGAGTCAAATTAGCCTTGGCCCCTCTCCGCCGTCTTTTTTTTTTTTCCTTTAGCTGTATATTTTTTAGTCATCACATGAAAATTCGTCTGCATCCACCCCGTAGTTTTGCTGATGACCTTTCTTTTTAATTATTTTAGCCACACACAATTTTGGCTGAATTTCCCCAACCCTCTTGTGAATTTGCTAGTACATGTACTAAAACACATTCTCAGAATGTGTTTATAGTACTGGTGGATTAAGGATTCACAGGGAGGGGGGGGGGGGTCGGCCAAAATTTCTCTTTTCTCATAATACAAGCCTTCGGGGCGAAAGGCTGATATTATGGGCTTTCTACACACATTTTTAGATGCTAATTATTGGTTAACATGAGCATGATCATTTATGTTGTGATTAATTTGTTTCCTTATATATGTATGACTTCTTTTAGAGACTTAATTGGCTTGGCACTCCTTACATCGACCTATTTTAGACACCCATTTCCCTCTCTCTCTCGTGCTTTTTCTCTACTGTCCTGTGAATAGTGTAACTACATATACATGCAGTACCTCTTCTCTTTTGTATGATATACATCAAGTTTTTATCTGAGCATATGGGTGTTGCAGCACTCTCAAGCTTCATGCATATGCAGCAACATCTTTGTGTGGTCATATACATACATGTAGTTATGCTTGATATATTGATTTGAGAATGTTATTCTTTCTCTTGTATATGTTCCGTCCGCACTCTATAGATGTAAATGTACGATGTAAGATTTGGTGTGCATGTTCGAACTGTGTTCCTCTTTTTGTGAACACACAAGAACTGATATAATAATGAACTTGAATTACACATATTCTTGAATCTTGATTCCATCTCCATTTGCCATTGGATATGTATTGATTTATGGAGCTCTTCCACAATTGTTATCCTTCCCATTGTCATTACTCATCTCTGAATAATTCAAATTTGATATTCTACTGAGGACCTATGTTTCTTCGATTACATAATGCACCTCTTCAATATATTGCTGCAAAAGGCATAATAAAACATGACCATTATTATATATTTAAAATGAAGCTTGAAATTCTGATAGTGTTGATATTCATGTATTTTTAGGAGTTTATCAGTTTCGAAGAGTGCATGCAGGATGAGTTTATGTCTTTATATGATCAGGTGCAGCTATCATAGAATCTGTTGAGCAGGAAAGAGAAAGATGGAAAATGAGGAATTATGAGTGAATTCGCATGCGAGCCAAATGACAATAATGACACTGATAAAAATTGTGACAAAGTAAATGTCACAAATATGTGGAATAATAAGAAATAAAGAAATTAATATATTATTTCAGAGAAAGAAATAACAGAGTGCATGCATGAGTGTGAAAGATGAGTAAATACAAGTAATTATTACTGACTGGCACGTCTTTTTCCCAAGATTTAGCGGTATCCTTCATCTTAGAACAAACATTCATAATTATTATGAAAGAAGTGAACTGAATTTGAATTAAAAATAATGTGAAAAAATGAAAAAGTAAGTTAATTAAGTAAAAAAAAAAACAGTAAAAAGTAAAAAAAATATGAAACACAGTATACCGAATACATGTATTACCATAGATGTCCAAATGCAAAAGTGTTAAATAATAACATATCCACAAAAAGGGGGGGGGGGCAAAGAAATCTTTGGAACGATCAACCACAGCTATAATAACAATACATGCGTGTACTAAATGAAGATGAAAACACTGACAACACTCTTTTTAGAACAATTAAGAGAAACTGGCTTGTATTATCATCTTAATTATCACTAAATGTATTGTAATCATCACAACAATCATTACATGACAATTAATTTCAATTAATAAGGTTATTGTTGATGAGCAGGTATAGCCCTAATAGTATTTGTATGTAAACACATACGAAAATGAAATAGCGACGGTTCGTAAATACACGCGTATTGCACGTTACCTATTGTACAGGCCCTACAGCGCGGGTCCCACGAACCGGCGTAATACAACTTACGTCGGTTCGTGGGACCCGCGCTTAAGTACATAACCTATGGTGCGCGCAAGAAACGATGGATTTACGAACCGACGCAGTGAGTTTGAAGACAGAAATATCGTAATTTTTTTGAATTCACACTAAAATTACACTATGGATAGGAAGAATAACTTCCACTCTCATCACCCTGTCAAAATTTTCACACACAAGACAGGAAAAGTCATTGAAAACGTTGTCTATAACTTGTGAGATCTTTAAACGCGATTTTCTCAGAACTGCATTTTCGCTCAAAAACGAAATAGCGTCGGTTCGTGGTAATGCCGACGACCTGATCACGGCAATCGCGAATCTTGAGCTGATTACGGTAGGTTTTGTGCTTTTCAAACGTCGTATTTCCGTAAATTTATGGGTGTAAAAATGATTTCCAATCAATTACAGCCCTTTGACTTAGTTATCATCCTTTATGAGTATGTATACCTCAGCTATACGCAATTCCCCCACAATGATCGATTTGTTGTGTCAATAATAACAGCAAATTGTTGCTGTACGAAGGAACAGCTGATCACGGCAATCGTGAATCTTGAGCTGACGATAGGTTTTGTGCTTTTAAAACTTCGTTTTCCGTAAATCTATGGGTGTAAAATATGATTCCAATGAACACAAACAAACAAACAATTTCACGACGTGAATATATAGTTTTGGCGGACGATTTATTCTAGATTGACAACAAATTACACACCAATTTCCTGAAAAGTGCGCACAGTTTGCCTATAGATACGTAAATCCCACTGGGTTGCATACACACGTGGTGACGTCACAGATTTGGCACTTTTCGTAGCCGCATCGAACTTTTTCCAGTGCTCAAATTTGGTAAAAATAAAGATTCTTATATTCAAAGCAGAGACAACTTTATTGCATGATTTATGTTAGAAATTAATCAAAATAACATTAAATGATGGAAAACAGTCAATTAATATGATATTATTTCCTATAAATTTCTTCTTTAAGTCCTTGGACAAGATGGTTTTACCCAGTATGTCCTTTTCGACCCAGGTGTATAAATGGGTACCTGGCAATGCTGGGGGTAATAATAATGGCAGGGTCCTCTGGTAGAGCGGTGGCAACACTGAAGAGGCTACCCTGAATAAATAAGACCTTACAACCTTATATACATGTATATCAGGATGGTAAAAAAACAAGAGGCAAGTGATGTTTTTAATGTTTAAGATTACGTGCATTACCGTATTAAGAAGCAATGTTTTGAAATGCCCTACCCTATATCTTCATCCCACCTGGAGCACACCTCTTTGAAAGATTCTTCTTTTAAAGTAGGGCAAGAGATGTGAAACCGTTAACAGATAGCTCAATCTTCAGTTTTCAGGCACCTTTTTTTCCGAAGATCAGAAGTAATCATGGAAGTGTGTGTGTGTGTGTGTGTGTGTGTGTTTTAAGATGCCTTGGATGAGGTGTCTTCCCTTCTTCAGAAATATCAAAAATAAAGTTATTCTTTGGCTTTGATGTATTTGACATATGGCTTTAGATAAATTCATGCTTTAAGAGTTTGCATCATTCAGCAAAGTAACAAATGAATAATCAAGAGACTTTAAATACAGCAAGCTCTTGTTAAAACATACTCAGTGGGCCTAGTAAGTTTATGTTGATTCATCAGAAGTTTGTTGTATGAGGCTTGGAGGGAAATCAAATACAAAATGGAGCTTTGAACTATTTGAAAGATTCTATTTTCAATTTTATGGGGGTTTTTTTCTCTCTCTCTCTTATTCCAATGAATAACATTTCTTATATCAGTGGTCTGTATATTCTTTGTTTCTTTTCTTCTTTTTGGTGGTATAGAATGGTGCCAAGAATATGCAGCCATGTGGTCACACCCTTTAAAACTACAAAAGGAAATTGATGACTTCATGGCAGAGTTTGACAAGAAGAAACAGGAGGTAAGAGGATTATGTGGACTTCTGTGTCATTCATTGTTGAATACTGTGTACACTGAAATTTTCGAGGTGATTTTATTTCCTCAAATTTTGCGAACAGGCTCTCTATTACAAAAACAAAAACACAACTTTGTTTGACTAAAACTGAATTAAGTAAACTAGTCAAGACAACTCTTAGTCAGGTGCTGTAATGTTTGTATGCATACTAGTATGCTGAATGCCACTTGCTATTTGGCCCTTGCTCAAATCCTTGGAATACTCATATTTCTTTTTTTTTTTGACAGATTTGATCTCATTTCAAGCAATGTTTAGAAAAAAAAAACAGCTTGTTCGAGAAATCACTTTCTTCTGAAAGTTTGAGTTATGTCTGTCTGTTTGTCTTCTTTCCAGATATCATGATAATGAGAGAATCGGAAAGCATAAAATTTATTAACAACCCACAAAAATGTTTGATCAACTGCCATTTGCCAAAGTATCAGAGTGTACAGTATACAGATAATGCTCCTTTCATACGCAGGGAGTTTTGTATGCGTGAGCCACTGAATAGTAACTGCAAAACAGTCCAAAACACACAAGGCTGGTGTGATTTGGACTGTTCGAAAGTTATGGAGGAAGGATAATTCTATGCCCACATGAGAAATACGCACTATTCATTTTATAAAATCTGTTATTAAAGACTGACGACACGAAAGTTCCTGGCCAATCCACTTGATAATGATCTATACAACCATTTTATGATTTATATGTTAACGGTATGAAGCGGAGAAGCGGAAGCGGGCGGAGAAGGAGCTCATGAACTTCTAAACCTTCCAGACCAGGGAGTCCAAGCGGGAACGTGAGCAGTCATTTAATAGTATACTGCAGCAGTCCTTCAAGCATCTTAGAAATTACCCAGGTTTGTTTGTTGTTGTTATGTTTTAAGTTGTAAGTTTGCTATAGAGTTGTGTCATCAGTAGAAAAAGTAGAAATTTTTTTTAGAAAAGTCCTAAAATACTCCCACAGAAAATATCTGTATTTTACCATAAAAAGGTTACCATACTGCTATGTTAGTTGTGAATGTTGTTGTTCTTGTTGAAGTTGATGCATTTGAGCTACTTCAAAGAAAGTTTTGGTTGTACTATGAGTTTTGAAGTAAATCTTTCAGGTAACCTGGAAAGAAGGAGGCTGCAGCAGATTTGAGAATGATTTTTCTTTCTTATGATGATGTTGATATTTTGCTAAACATTAAGATTATTTCTTTTGCAGGTGTTTCATTTCTTCAATCTTTGTTGACAATTCCACAATCATCACAAACTCACAATGTATATCGTCTTCCCCTGGTTGAATTGACTTGAACTTAGAGATGTCACCTATGATAGTGCCAGCAACAAATCTATCATACTAAGTACGCAAACACCATGTCAAGTTGTTACCATACTCCCTCTTGTTGTGACGTCATATACCTTGAACCATCTACAAAGGCTTTCCTTGAATATCATGATGTTAAGACCATCGAGACACATGATCTTTATAACAGTTACTCATAGTATTATGGAAATCTGACATGAATATGCAATATTCTCCCATGTTATTTCCTTTTAATTTGGGTATCTTATGGGTTTCCACCTGAAAGCTTAAATCCCGTCCATTTCTTCTATGATTCAGCAAACTGAGGTTGCTTGTCTTCTGTTTCCCATTTTCATCACGTAGATGATACTTCCCTCATCTCTAGCTGATGGTGGGCTAGCTTCAGCTTCCATGGGTGAATTCCTTTCATCATCTTTGGTATTAGCTAGCTCAACCAGTGCTTTTCCTCAACCATCTTTTTGGCCTTCTATCAGCTGAATGGAAAGTCTCCTGGATCTCTTTTCCATGGATAAGAGATTTGCCTCAGTTCACCTACATGTTTGACAGACTGGATGATGTTATTAACCCATTCCATACCGAATTCTGAAATCCCCGTAGACTAAAAACGCTGGCCACCAGGTTACCGTATGGAACGGGTTAACTTTCTTCCTGTTCAAACTTTAGCATTTCAGGTGGTTCACACTGGCACTCAAATTGAAATACTTTATTAAAGGAGAGCAATAGTGTTATGTTTATTTTTTTTTCCTGTTAAAGGCATAAAAGAATTTAATGAGTTCAAGAACTTTAATTAAAGACCTTTTTTTTGGGGGGGGGATTCAGTACATCTAATTCATGAGGTTTGAAAGTTAAGTAGGTGTAGTGAAATAGTAAACAGCATTCTATGTCATGCAGATGAATATGATGGGATAGTGTTCATTCACTTAAAGAGGAAATACATGGAAAAAAATATAAATACGATTGGTCTACAGATGGCGCTGTTCATCCTGTCGGTCTCATGGGCCTTCTTTGCCTAGTGTCGGTATCAGTAACACTGTCGCTCCAGTAGCGTGACAGAACTGCTCTCTTCGTTTACTATAGTTTTTCCCAGTTATTTTCATGACTTTACAATTCAAGTTCCTATTCCGAGCATTCGATTTTACGCATTCCACGCTCGCAGCACTGAATCAGCAGTCGAAATCCGGTCATTCAAATTCACTATGGGAGCATTAGATTGAGCACGCATTTCAGCAATGAGCATTCAAATTCATTTCAAGCCGCCGACAGAATTTTGTCGGTCATTTAAATTCGTGAAAAGGCAACCATGTTCCAAATAAGTGCATTCAATTTAAAAAGAAGTCTTGAACTTAGGTAGCTTGGGACCGTGTATGTGTATCTTTTTCACCTAGCTTTGAATAGACTGGGGTATATGATGAAGATCACTCATTTTGCCCTATGGGTCCACCTGTTCAATGTAAAATTTGATTCGGGCGTCACGAGCATGACGATGTAAAAATGACAGGAATATAAAGGCAAATAGGCCTACAAGCGAGAATATTAGGGAAGGTTGATTGACACGTTCGGGAAAAAAATCGACTAAATTAAAACTGATATCATGAACAGTCTTCATGTATACGTTTTGTTAGTTGATTATTACTATATTATTGGTTTAATTTTGAGGGACTATGTGATCATTGATCATTTTGTGTCAGTACGCTTTTTGATGTATTGTCATTGTGTGGTTAGTGTTGGGGCGTTTTCAGCATGCGGTGTCATTAAGGAATATGATAACATAGTCGTTTTGTTTGAATGCACTGCTGATAGGACCTTACAATTCAAATTGTGTACTAATGACATTCAGTAAATGCAGGACTTCGTAAACTAGCCTTACAGAGCATTGTATGGACCGAAATCGGAAAAAAAAAAGGTGACAAAAAGTGTAAAACACTAAGAAATTCACATTTTACCTCAGATTTAGAAGAAGTTGTCAATTTAGCTCAAGATTTTATCGCGTGAACTGTTCGAAATTTTCATGCGAGACATTTCACTGCAAAATACAAAACATGGGCTTAATTTGCCAACTTTTTCTTTGTCGTCCGCGCGGTAAGAATGTGTACGGTAAATCGTGGGATGAATTGTGATTCCGGTGCAAAGACAAGTTGCGAAAGACGTATGATTACAAAAATCGTGTTCGGAATTATAATGCGATTTTACACCGCGTATAATGACATTATTTTTGGGAGAGGGATATACATATATATATATATATATATATATATATATATATACAGTTTTCAAAAAATCGGAGTGAACAATTTGCCGAATTCGTAATTTTCATGGTTTTGTAGATAACTGGTGTTATTTTTGGCCAAAAAGCGTCCATTGCTACAATCCACTCTTCTACTTGGGCTTTATATTTCGAATATCACAAGGAAAAGAGTTCCTGATATCGGGTCCAGTGTGTCTGATAGATTTGAGAGCCATCAATGTTTTAGGATAATATGAACGAAAATTTCAGATTGTTTTGTAGGATAAGAGTGCATGTCCTTGCCAAACTGAAATAATGAGAGAATGGAGCTAGCAACTGATAGTTAATTAGATGAAATATAAAAAAGTGAATTTTGGAAAAAGGTGATGTCATTTACCTTGAGTGTTTTTATTCTGCGAATAGGGGATCTGAATGATCCTGAAAACTTTGAGTAAGTGCATTTACGTACATGTCTTTGTTTTGTAAGAATAAGATGCTATTGTTATAACTTTTTGAGGTTGTACTGTTTTAATGAAAAAGGCCATTGGAATAAGCAAAATGAAATGTCAGCACTTTCATATAAACTCCCATTTCCTAGACATTAAATGATTGTTTGATCAACCAAATCCATGGATAAAGCCTGGAATGTAATAATCTCACAATGCATTCACTTCAAGCACATACCTTCCCTGAAAAGACAAATCAAATGGGGATTATACTGTCTGACAAACATGTTTGCTTCATTTTGCAACACATCACCTTCGACCTTCGCTCATACTCAATCGTACTGTGTATTCCGGGATGCATAAGTAAACAAGTGTATTGTCTATTTAAAGAAAATGACTTATGATTTCTTATGATGTCACATTTAAATGAAATGATGTAGTTTTTACGAGAAATAGCATACATCAATTTGGCATTGCAGGACCTTTTGAGGGCTGGTACATAATGCGCATATATATATATATATATATATACGTATATATCATATACAGTACATGTATATACATTATTCATAAATATGTATACATGTATATATATATATATATATATATATATGTATATATATATATATATATATATATATATATATGTATATATATATATATATATATATATATATATATATATATATATTGGCATAAGATAGTGGTATTCCACAGTTCCAGACAAATGAAATTTATGCTTTCTTTTACTTCATTTAGTTCTCATGGTTTCGGCCCTATAGGAGTTCATCAGACTATAAACAAAGAAACAAATTGACAGTGTGCCATTGCCAGCGATATTGTGAGTAATTACATGACTAAAGTCTTATACAAGAATATTGATCTCTGCTCAAAGGCACTGTAATCATGACGTGTACATGATTATACATAGAAAAAAATACACACTCGGATACATATATATATATATATATATATATATATATATGAAGAGTTTGTTTGCAAAAACCAATAAGTCCATATTTGCCAAATGGAGATATTTGCGATTAAAGGTCAAGAAAAATAAAGAGAATAATAAGAAAATTTTTGCTTCTTTTGACCATAACTTTAAAAATATACCTTTATATGTAGTGACCAATATATCATTTAAAAGGTATTATTTTGTACTTTATGACAGAGATCGTGTACTTCAAAATCTTCAAAAATGGACTTATCGGTTTTTGCAAACAAACCCTTCATATATATATATATATATATATAGAGAGAGAGAGAGAGAGAGAGAGAAGGATTTGGCAGATTTTAGTAAAAGGAACTTGTACCTTTAATCTCATGCCCTGAATCGGAACAAAAAAAAAAAAAACCTATAAAAGGCACATACTGAAACCAAATTATACACAAGTGGTACATTACATAGATACACGGTAGTAATATGACAAGCGCACTTTATCATATCACAACTGAACACATTTCTTCTCGTTACAGATATGTCAATTCAATTTATTTTTTTTTTTGGACAATAACATAATAATATAGACTTTTTTTTTGGGGGGGGGAGGTTAAAGAAAATGTGGTGCGTAAAACTACTGACTATGTAGGATGAAACGAATGTACAATGATTGTATCACCTTATATACGATAATTACACATAGTCATAAAACTCAAGTTATTAGAAGTAAATAAACAATTACTGCAAAATTTGCAAAATGGAGGGACCCACTAGTAGGGCAAAGCTTGTAGGATGTGGGCCCCTCAGAAGAAAATCATCAGTTGAAAGCAAAGAAAAAGTCTGGAAGCCCACTAGAAAGACAGATTAACACAAGGAGATACATATACATACGAGTATGGGAAACATGAAACGGGACTGAAATAGGAGTAAAAACAGTACAACGGAGAGCTGACTATGAGACGAGACAAAATGAGACAAAACTAACATAACAGTAAGAGAACGGAATAGACAAAAACGTTCAACAGAGACAAGACATAGTCAGAAGTATATCCAGAAAAAAAAAATGCGACGCGAGAAAGAACAAGGTAATAGAGCTATAATCGCGAAAATATCCTAACCTTATATGAGTATAATAGGAGCTATACATTGCAATCAATAAAAAATAATGCAGACTATTAGATAAGGGGTTATAACAGCTGGTTAATTCAATTCAGCAGAATTATAAGATTTGATTTGATTTGATTTGATTTGATTTATTGGTTTCTGTATCATCATTGTACATATACACATTCATGTACAAACATAAATATGATAATATATATAAGTGTTTTCTTGTTCATTGCCTGTGTACAATGTACAGCAAAAGTACAACAAAACATACTACAATGAATAATACAGAGGGGCTACAGCATAAGCGTAGCTTGATTTGCGTGCAGCCCCCGTAGCATAACATAATATTATAATGTACATCGGAAGGAGAATAGGAGGGAGGGATGACTTGCATAGAGATAGGATAGTTGAAAGGAGAAAGGGAAGGGAGAGGTTTGTGTGCTTTCACTAAAGGTTTATACAAAATAAAATCACCTGTATCACTGATTAGCAAGACATGACAAAATATTTCTTCAACGAGGTACAGGTGGACAGTTGATACAGGTCATGGTCGGTTACATAATCATTATTACATAATAGACTAATATTGTGTCGATATTTGTACAAAAGAATTTCGTGTATATAACAATGACAATGGAATTACTGATATTCAGATAACAACATCGTTTTTACAGCCTTCCTAAAAGAATACGTGGACTTTAAACTTCGAATTTCAGAAGGAAGAGAATTCCAAACATCGGGTCCGGTGTGTCTGACAGATTTCAGAGCCATCACTGTTTTGGGATTATACAAGTGAAACTTATCAGATTGTCTTGTTGGATAAGAATGTATTTCCTTATTTAATTGAAATAATGAGTAAAAAGAAGATGGCAACTGACCATTATGTAAGCGAAACATAAAGAGTGAGTTTTGCAAAAAATTAATGTCATTTACCTTAAGTGTTCTTAATTCTGCGAATAAAGGATCTGAATGGTCTCGGTAACCTGAGTTGGTGCATATACGCATTGCTTTCTTTTGCAAAAGTAATATACTATCAATGTGGCTTTTTGATGTTGCCCATACAATGTTGCAATAAGAAATGTGCGATAATATCAATGAATTATATAACATAAATAAGATATTCTGAGGGACATAATACTTGAAGTATACCAACATTACGAGATACTTTATCAGAGATATATTGTACATGAACATTCCATTTCATATTTTCATTTATATATATTCCGAGGAATTTAATACTCTCTTTTTGTTCCAATAATACACCATCCACCATAATATTTAAATGTTGCATTTCAATGTTGTGCTTCTTGTTATAGAAATACATAAAATTTGTCTTTTTCAGATTAAGTGATAATCTATTACTCTTAAACCACATAGATAATTTCGGTAATTCAGTGTTAAGAGTTCTTAGGAGCGAATGAAAATCAGAATTGGAACAAAATACATTGGTGTCATCAGCAAACATAATATATTGCAGTGACTTAGATGAGTTTGAAATATCATTTACATACACTAGAAATAATAACGGTCCCAATATGGATCCTTGTGGGACTCCACATTGTATAGGTAATACTTCAGAGTTAACAGATTCATAGTACACATATTGCTTTCTATTTAACAAGTAATCTTTAAACCATTCAAGTGGAATACCACGAACACCATAGGACTGCAATTTACGTATGAGGATAGTGTGGTCAAGAGTGTCGAATGCCTTGCTTAGGTCCATGAAAACATAGATGACATGTTTTTGTTCAGCTAAGGCAGTCGACACTCTATCGTATAATTGGGCTAGTGCCATATCTGTTGAATGAAATTTCCTGAAGCCATACTGGTCTTGGTTAAATATATCATATTGTGTCAAAAAATCATACAATCTGTTATATACAAGCCTTTCTATTACCTTAGAAATACTAGGAAGAATAGAAATAGGACGGTAATTTGATACAAAAGAAGAGTCATCTTTTTTATATATTGGAATAACTTTAGCAATTTTACATGCATTCGGAAATATACCAGTTGAGAGTGACAAATTACAAATGTAAACTAAGGGTGTCAGTATACTACCAATAATCTGTTTTAAAAAATACGTACTCATTTCATCATGACCAGTTGCATAACTTGATTTTAATGAGTAAACAATGTCAAGAATCTCACCATAATCTGTTGGTTTAAAAAATAATTAATTATCATTTGACGCACCTATATACTGCGAAAAATCAGTTTGTGTGGGATCTATTTTTGAAGCTTGACTAGGACCTATAGCAAGAAAATACTCATTGAAACAACATGCTACATCCCTTGGGTTACTGAGTGTTTGACCGTCACGCATAATTTGAAATGTTGACATACAAGTATTCTTTTGCTTACCAATCACATCATTAATAACTTTCCAGGTGGCTGACATATTTCCAGTAGCATTTTGAAAGGCTTCTGTATAAAACATCCTACGGGAAAGCCTTATAATTTGTGTCAATTTATTTCTATATAATTTATATCGATTAACGTTATCATTATTAGGATACCGTAAACTGCATTTATATAACATATTTCTTTTCTTTATTGATCGGAAAATTCCTTTTGTTATCCATGGATGTTTAATTTTTCTATTACTTTTCCTTTCAATTGCGGGGATATGTTTGTTAAAGTAAGAAAGAAATATATTCCAAAACGTATCATAAGCAATATTTGGGTCTGCGCAAAGCAATACATCATCCCATGTCTCCGAGATTAAATCGTCGTTGAGTAATGATATATTTTCTGATGTGAATTTGCGCTTCTTCTTACTTTCTGTTTGCTTGACATGGGAATGTTGTATCTCGTCATAGATAAAAAATATAGGTAAATGATGATATATCACTATACAAAAGACCAGATTTCGAATGATCTGTGTCAATATTAGTAACAATATTATCAATCAATGTTGATGAGTTAACCGTCATTCTCGAGGGCTTATCTATAGTGACATTACAGAAATTTGCTTGCAAAATATTGCAAAACTTATTCTTAGCATTACTTCCTTGATTCAAAAGATCAATATTGAAATCACCCATCAAGTAAACATCTTTGTTTTCTTGATTGATCAGCTCTAATAAAACATCCAAATTTTCCAAAAATGAATTACTGTCTGTATGAGGGGGCCTGTATACAACACAAAGTATTATATTTCTTCTATTACATATATTAATTTCAACACACATGCAATCAAATTCATTTCCGTTATATATCAAATCAGGTCTTATTTTAAACGATAACGAGTGTGATAAAAACAAAGCAACTCCGCCCCCTCGTCCGCATTTTCTATCAGACCGGACAACAGAATATCCATCAATGTTATATAAAGGGGGAGATTTGTCGTTAAGCCATGTTTCTGTGACACCGATAACTGAAAATTTCATATTTATCGCAGACAACAATAATTGCATATTTTCGAAATTTCTTTGAAGACTGCGAGCATTAACGTGTAATACACTGAGAAAATGTTCATTGCTAGAAAATTCTGAATTAAACTCGTCAGGTAAATAATACCGACGTTGGACATTTTTATGTGTACATAGATTTATTTCATCCATATTTTGAATAGGAACAACATATTGACCACAACATGATCATAAATATTTGCTTACGAATTACTGAAAGCAGACAAGAAGGGAAGGAAGGAATAGGGCAAGTCATACAGAATGTGCGTGTGAAAGTATGTGTGCTGATGGATGAGTGCGAGGTGCGACATGGTATATCATCATGGTACCTCATTAAATTACGAACTACAAAATTAGCGATTGTTTTGCACATCTCAACTGAATTATTTCCAATGAAACATAAGGACGCTCCACAGCGATCAAAAGTACATACTAAAAAAACAAAAGCTCAATTTCAAATCGAGCTCTGTTTGTCGAGAAGACTATAACAAACAAAGTCATTATTATTATGGTGTAACAAACTTGTCATTATAGCTGACAACTTGCAGCAGCAATGACAGCAAAATATCAAATACTTAATATCGTTTAACATTTATCCAATCTCAACAACATTCATTTAATTTTTAAATTATTCATATCGTTTATATTTATCCAATCTCACCAATAATCTTTTAATTATATAAAAACATTCAAAAAATATTTATTTTTATGTAGGTATATGAAATTCATATCAGATACGGAAAAAGAAAAATGTCCGTTTAAAACGGAAAAAGAAGAAAAAATAACAAGCGAGGCATGTTGAGGTCTGGTGTGACATGGAATAAATAGCCCAGCAGTGGAGTTACACTGATATGGATACATGTACAAAAAAGAAAAGGAATTCAAGAGAAGCCAAGCGGGCGTGTATTAAGAGCACGTCCGTCCAATGAGTACACACATTACAATTACGGTATTATTCCGCCCACCTGACAACGAGAACGGGAAATGCTTGTAGGACAATAACAGGGCAGATACCAAAGTGGCGAAGTTCCAGAGTTCATGAACCTTGTATTATCGGTCCTTTAAATGCTCATAAGAAATGGGGAAAAAACCCGAAAACAAAAGCAAAACTGAATTTCATTATGATACAGGTTAACTAGGTGACAAACACTTCTTACATGAGTGTGCACAGTCCATTCTAAGGGTAATGAACAATGTAAAAGGGCTTAGGCTGATATGAATACATGTACAAACAAATGGAATTCAGGGAAGCCAAGCGGGCGTGTATGGAGAGCTTATACACATACACATTGGGTACACAAATTACATTTGAGGGATTGTTCCGGTCACCTGAAAAAATGGTGTTGCATAACCTATGTACTAACATTTGCTGTAATTAGACTTGTTGTATGAAAGTATAAGAGTGCTGAATATAAGAACGGCTGACGTGAAGGCAACGGAATTCAGGTACGAGAAGTCAGTGTAAATTAAATGCTTTAGAAAGTACCTCTGATGGAACGCAGAAGACATACTGTATGCATTATTGAGCAAAAGAGAAAGAAAACGAAAAAAAAGGTGGAAAAAAAACGAAAAAAAAGATGCAGTAGAAAAACATTCAGTTTCCTTTTGAATGAGTATACAGAGGGGGCATTTTCAATATCGGGATTCAAAGATTTCCAATAATTTTTGCCAGTATAAACAAATGCGGATAGTGTTCTTAGCTAAATTCGTACGAAGAAGAGGTAAATAATATTCATTATCACGATAGAGAGCGTCAAGTTGGATATTCATGAACATGGAATGGAATATACAAGGAAGAGAGTTATTGTTCTAAATTAGATAAAAACAAATCTCTAATTTTCAACAGCTTATTAGACGCACACACTACATCTGTCATGTCTGTATGAGAACGTATATGGGAGAATGAGATGAAACGAAGATCTTTCTTTTGCAAAAGGGACACTCTACCCGACAAATTTTGGTGAGTGTTGCCCCAAACAAAAACTCGAAGGGCAATATCAATGGCGTGTATAACATCCATAAGCAATGATTTTTATGGAAATACAGTGTCAGTCTATTGATAACACCAATATTACGCGAAATTGTATTACAAATACAATCAATATGCAATTTATCTACAATTACACCAAGGAATTTAAAATATGAAACTCCAAAATGTGTCATCCAATATGTAATCATGATAATCAATTATTAATGGTGCATTGGTTACCTACTCCCTGAATAAACTTCCCTCTTTCATAAAAAAAGAAGAAAAGAAGTCTGAATTCTATAAGTCAAAAAAAGTCTACCAAAAGTGTTCATGTGTCCTTCATTTTTTTTCAATTCACCACAATGCAACGAAACTTTCATTTTTTTCTCCTTTACAATGTTTTCCACTTATGCAAAATAAAAAAAAAACCACCAACAACTCTGATACCACCCATCACTGTTATATAATGCTTTTCAATTTACAACAATATATTTCTACATTTCCTACATCTAAACAGAGGTCCTACCGATACTCTCTAAGCTATTTTACCGGGACAAGGGGGGGGGGGTGCATGCTTTAGTAAGGAGGATGAAGCTAGTACGCGTGACAACTTATTCTTGACGCCAGTCTCGCTTGCAACTGGTGTCCATGGTCCAACTGTTAAACAGGGCAAAATCACTATTTGCTAAGACGAAGGGTTCTCTCTGACGACGGAGTGCTAATACGTAGTAATAGGTAGGAACGAGAGAAGGGGGGGGGGGATTCTGTGCTTCGCTCGGGGCTGGAACTGCTGCTCGGGAATGGCAGGATGGAGTTCTTTGGGTGTCGGCTTGTCAACGGGGTTTGGTTGCTCCGTTCAGTGTGTGTCATTGCAATCGCTGCCTTTGGACACTTTGGATATGTCACTGATGTTTATACACAGCTGATTTCAGAATGATGCGTTGGACTTATTCTGTTCTAATCAAAATAGTTCGTTGCAGGCAGTGAAGTGACTTACTATAAGGTCGACTCTGGATACAGTTTTAGCTTATGTGTTTGTTACGGGGAGTTGCGATGAATTTGTCTTTTCTGCAGACACTTGACAATTTTGAGTTGAATTCACCAAACAATGACTCGATGAACAGGAAGCAAGTTGGGACAGTGGATAATTGATAATGGCTGTTTCTGGATAATATCAGGGTCGCTTAAGCCTGTCCATCCTAGCAAACGACTGTCGAGGGTCAAAAGCCGGTTTGAAAGAAGCTGGTCTTTCAAGTTCAATGTACATTGCAGCGGAATTGGTGAATTAGTCTATGAATTCAGACTCAAGAGGTGGGCATTGTCTGTCACCTGATATAGAGGTCACCCTGCTGTAGTCAACGAATTATGAGCAGAAAACTGAGGACCATGCAAAGAATCACAGTCACTGAGGAGACATGGACTGGTGTCGCTGCATTCGTGACGTTGGGGGAACCGGAACCGTCCCGTTGGTCTGTACTGTCAGGTGTCCTCATGGTTGTCGATTCACGAATCTCTTCACTGGTATTGAAGTCATCTACACAGAAGTTAAACAAATAAGATAACAAAAAAAAAATGTTAAGCAAGAGATTTGGAAGGGGGACGGATTCTTAGTGACAGGAAAGTCTCCGACTACTATAATAGTATCACACATGCAATTTTGATGTCACAGTATTCAGCAGACACTACGTATTGTACCCTACGGAAGGCACCTTTCAAGTTTCCAACATACATGTACTTGTCATGATTGCATGCCTGACCTACAGATCATAACCTGCGATCTCCAAATTTTACATAGTGTGACAGTTTTATTTCAAAATGCCGATTGAGAGAAACATGATAAAGAAAGTGAATGACTATGATTAATAACAGCCTTGAACTGACAGAAAACACTAGACAGATTTTTCTTTTCTCATTACTTTCCAAGCAATCTCACTTTACCTGTTCCATTAATTGGGACGCAGTCTCCCAATGCATTCCTCCTTTCTCCGACTGGACAGTGCGAATGCCATTGAGCCTAATCGGGAGTTTAAAAAGACAATGCGTCACAAGAAAAATACACACTGAGCGCACGCACGCGAGCCTGCGCGCACACACACACACACACACACACACACATACACACATCCAATTGTCAGATACGTGTCAATGTGCCTGTATAACGATATGAATAAATGCATATTGATATTCATGAGAAAAAAAAACCGAAATCATTTCGGCATTATATTCGTTTAAAGTGAAAAAGAACACTAAAATTATGAATGTCATACAGGACAAGGGAAGAGAATCAATGGCCTATAAATCTGCCTTGAGGAACGCCATTAAGAACTGTCTGGCTGTTTGAAAGTTCGATGCTTTCTGAACTGTGAGAATAATAGTTGAACCCTCTTACAACCTCAATATCAACACCAAAGAAAGTCTTTTTTTATGAAAGTATATCAAATCAAACGCCTTTTCCAAATCGAGTGTGGCTATCGCTACAACATAACGTTTTAAAATTATTTATTTCGGAACGTCATCAGTCAGTGAGTTAAGTGCAGTTTAATAGGGTTGCCTGGTCGAATTTTCGGAAATAAAGCGTATACAAATACTTTATCAACCCTTTGCACATTAATTTCCTTTCCATCTGTGTGTGAATTTTTGCACATTTTACTCAATAAAGACTTTTTTCTCTTTTACCAGTGAGCTTCTAGCAATAGCTTTTACGTTAAAGAGGACAAGCAGAATGGAGATCTGTCTGTAATTAGACGGATTTGAAGAATCTCCGCTTTGAAATACGTGTTGGAGTCACACAGACCCGTTGTATATATTTGGAAGTTTCCTCGTTTTCAATGACAGATTGATAATGTGGTTGATATTTTCAACAATTCATTCTACTGAATCTTCGTTTTATCGATTTTCACATTGCCTTGGAATTTCTTTGTTGAATGGAGTACTGTCTGGTATACAATCTCATAAAACGGTTCGCTTTTCATATCACGTTTGCCACACTATTTCTCAATCTTTTGTGTAATTTCTAGTAATCTTCAGATTTGAATGCGATTTCTTACTCCTTCATAGAGCATTTCTTTCTTGAATCTTGGTGTGAACGAAGACTCGTATTAAAGACAAAAGGCTTGAAAATAACAAAAACACGTACGGCAAATATTCATCCCTACATTTCCTTCATTAAATTTGCATTACCTATATAACTCTGCTCAAAACCACATTTCAAGAGAATGCACACAATTCGAACCTCTCATAAAAGTGTTACCAACATGCCGAGAACATTTCTTCATTTTAGGCTCCTTGCAGGGCCAAAAGGGATACGAATATACTTCTTACTTGAATATATACGAGCAAAGTAGCAAAAGCTACCACTCGGAAAAGGGCCTTCATTCCCATGTTGGTCAAAACGTCGGAGTACAGTTGTCAGGTCTTCCGTGAAGCGGATGAGGCTACATGTGAAATAAGGAGAATAAACACATTTCATTTACTTGAATGTGCATTTGAATAAAGATTATTTTCCACTTCCGTTTCAGAATCTTTTTTACACATTACTCGTTAAGAAAAATAATGTCCCTTCGAAAAACAAACAATATTGTAGATCACTAGTCTAGACTGAGTAGTATGCACAGACCACTAAAAATCATTAATGAGTTTTCATGGGAGCATTAAATAAAAGGTCTCTTATTGATCACTATTATACATCCACATTGATAACATTAGTAATGCACATAATGACGCTGTCGTAGTTATTGGTCGAGGGACAATGTAATGTGAAGAGTGTTTTCATATCTTTTAAGGTTGAAGTGCACGGGATCATAACAAACAAATTGGGTACTTAACAAAATCCTTAAATGCATCATTCAATGTGACAAGTTTATGGATCTATGATGACGTGTGATGTGCGTGGTGTGTGTCTGCCTATTTAATATTCAAATTCATTGATTATATCCATAAACACCTTTGACATGCAATATAGTGTATCTATAATTATTGTACTTGTGTCACAAACTCAGGATTATTATGTTAAGCTCATCACACTTCAACTTCTTTCGAAGGGCGGGAAAAAAGTCAGCTATATACGGTAACACCGAATATTTAAATGAACAATGTAAAAAATCTTAACGCCACGTCATGTCTAAAGTCCCAATGAAACTAGGTATACACTCGCCTTACCAATACGCCGGACAATGCAAATTCTTATTCAAATCACTGTGTCAACGTACTTGTAAGTGCTTGCTTTATCAGAGACAGTCGACTTCATAATGTAGCCTTTATCCTCAAAAATGAAATTATTGTTTGGATACTACAGAATATTATCAAAGCCAAGAAATATAATGCAACACAGAGCGACGCAATATTTCTTTACAATGATGAATAGAGGTTAGGAAAGAAAAGTTGCTGTGTATGAATTGTGGGCGGTAGAAGGCTTAACGGTTCAACACGTATTCTTTCTAAGGTATGTGTTAGGCCATGAAAAGGGTCTACCCAAGCATGTCAAGGGAATGTGTATGAATGACATTCGAATTCATTTATATGTCGTCGCGCTGCTGCAAATTTTATATACCGAAATATACTAGATCAATGATACGGAAGATTTATTTATCTATTTATTTATTTTTTTTTTTTTGGGGGGGGGTCATCCTACGAACTCGAAACCAACGAGTCAAACGGCCCACAAATTCGATACTTAGAGGGAGAAAAGAAAACTGAATACGTCTTTGTTACACCCATGTAAAAAAAAAAAAAAAAAAAAAAAAAAAAAAAAGGGCTCTTCGGGTATGACGTTCAGACAACAGCCATTGACTTTGCGTACAACATAATCACGAATTCGTGTGGGAGGTGGCCCGCTGACATGGAACAACTACATTCATTGCGAATCTTCAAGCTGCCTTCTGCGCTGTACTGATTCAAGACAATAGGGCTATAATACAACGTATATTATTCCGTATGTCAACGTCCTTACTTTTATAAAGGTTTATTTCAGACCCAATTGGATTCAGCTGTTCAATATTGTTCGGAGGCACTGAGATACATGTAAAAGTCTAACTTAAGTCAAAATTTTATAAGACAGTGTTTTGCAGAAAAGAGCTCTCCACACAATATTAATCATAGTAGATTGTATCGATCAAGTCAACGTTTTGTACAAACGAACTGGTGTGGAATGAAATCATGATAACCAATGAAAAAAAGCAAACAAACACATGCTGTAGTGTTCAATAGCAAATTATTTTATCATGGTACTAAAACAATTAACTTGCAAGAGTGGTTTTTCGGATGTAAGTTCATCGACCTTTTGACATTTGACTTTATCCTATCATACTCAACCCATATTCGAACTTGACCCTCATCTTTACGTGATGTACCTGTGATGTTAATTTGGTGGTCATAGCTCAAAGCTGTGGAAACAATGACAGTACACCAAAATACTATGTGTACAGTGCTTAGCGAGTTAAGTTCATTAACTTAATTTTGCTTAGCGAGTTAAGTTCATTAACTTAATTTCGATTTGACCTTCGAAATTGTGGAATTTCACAAATATTCGAACTTGGCCGGCATCTTTAGGTGATGTATCTGTGGTGTGAGTTTTGTGGTCATGATAGCTCAAAGCTGTGGAAAATTGAAAGCACATAATAGGGTATTAAGGTGCTAATCACGGAAAGTTCATTAAAATGTAGAAGTTGCCTTGTTGGAATTCAACAATATTCGAACTTGACCGGTATCTTTAGGTGATTTACCGGTAGTATGAATTTGGTGAATTTGGTTGTGGAAAAGGGAAAGTTCAATGACATTTTCACTTTTGACCTTGTCAGACTTCACCTATATTATTTGAACGTGCATGACCGGCAATTTTAATGTATTTATGGTCTATTGTACCTGTAGTGCGAGTTCGGTGGACATCTAGCTCAAAGCTGTGGAAAATTAAAGACAGTACACTAAATTGTTGACGACGATGTCGACGCCCAGACTAAGCAAACCATTCAAGAACATCATATCCGACTCCAAAGAAAAGAGGGAATTTGAAAATGTCGGAGGAGGAATCATGGGCAACAGTCCCCCGCTGCGTATACCGCCATGAATCTGAGGCGTGGTGGTGCTTCTGCAGTTTCATGTCCAAGCAATGCGTACCAGAAGATTGCACTATGTCTCAAAATTGCAAAACTGGTTTCCAATGTGAATCATAGATTATGCATGTGAGTTAAAGCCGTATCGGATTATATCAGGTTCTGATTTCGGCTTCGATATTTCGCGCAATGGCTTGGTGTGATTAAACGTACGGTTGTGATCTTCTTTATACCAGGGAGGTGGGAAGAGAAGGAGTGGAATCTCTCTCCTGCCTCGCTTTCGAAACCCTCTTCCTTGGGATTTCACGCTTCCCGCCTCCCTGTTTATACTGAGTTGGCAAATGCGTGCTTTGTGAACAATTCTGTCAAATCTTGTTTTGCTGTAAACGGTGAATGATCATATTCAAGCTCTAATAACATACTAATCAAGCACTAACTTACGTTTTCGCAATCCGCCGTCGAGCCACTAATCCGTGTGAAGTGATGTACGTCTGCTCACAGGAATCCACAGGTGAAGAGGGGAAATGAGGCTGCAACGTTACGGTAGCCAAACCGCGCGCACGAGGAGCAGCACAAATGCAGGCAGTGTCGTCTGAAGAGGGTTTTGCACGCCAACTGGGTGGAGTCACGGAAGAGTGGTTACTGAGTAATCCGGGAGGCCGTGAGCTGAGTTGATTTTTTTTTTCTATTTTCATGTATTTCCGATCTTTATTGATCAGAAGATCAAGAGTACTCCAATTAAAAAAAAACACACAAAACAAACAAAAACACACAAAGAGAAAGAGAAAAAAAAACAAGGTCATTGTATTTTTATTAGCGCAACCCGTGAAACGTTCAAAGCTGCCACGGCCTTCATATAGCCCTATATAGTTTTAAATTATACGTGGTTCTCGAGGCCTTCATTCATTCTTGAGGAAATTAAGAAAACAAACCCTTAAATATTTTCATTTCCACTCACCGTTAATCACTGTCTGATCAAGAAGGTGGTCTGATGCTCAAGGATTTGTTCACCTTCTATCTTCATCCACTGCTTGATCTGTTGTTGTCTCCCACGCTTTTATGACTGGGAACACAAAGATTCCTTCTCCCTCCCTCTATCCCTCGCAGATTTAAGCGTTAAATCGTGACAGTATTTGCCCACACTTCAGTCATAAAAGGCAATTCCTTTCCTGGGATGATAATGCCATCGACGAAAAAAAAAAAAAAAAAAACCCGCTTTGTTCGGAAGAAGCCATGCATGTCTCTGCGGCGGCATCGTGAAAACATATCATGCAAGCAATGCTAAGTCGAGAGGAAGATCTATTCCATTGTACTATTTTCAAAATGCCTTGGCAATGACTGACTAAATTCTGAAGGTTGCTGTTTTTTTCTCTCTCTTGTAATCTAAATAAAAATAGTTGCAAATCATTATGAAATGCGTTAAGCGTATTTATGATTTAGAAATTATTACAAAGATATTCTGTTTGAAGTAATCCTCTCGTCTCTATATCTCTTCTTTTCCCTCTCGTCTCACCATTTGTTATCTATTCCCTATATTCTACCCAGGTTTTTTTTTTTCATATAATGCGCAGCTTCGGTAACAGTTTTAGTTGCTGTTCTTCACACCATTCTGGTAAGTGCCATGTTATTGATGTGATTTTATTTTCGGGGGCCTAAGTAATAGACCTACAACCTCTGCTTTTGATTTATTCCCCCCCCCCCCCCCCACTTTGGATCTTATAACAACTACTTATTTACCACTGTTGCAAATGTATTATGCTATAAAAATGCATGTGTACGTTTCGGTCGTTCTTTTATTTGTACGTCAAAAAAGACAAAGTGCTATTGCATTATTGATAATTATTGTAGCTCAGTTATGTTGTTTCTCGTCTTTGTGAATACAAAGTTGAAATAGATTCAAATCAAATCAAATCAACGTTGATAAAATAGGCAAATGAAAGGACAGCACGACATGAAAGCCTGCAGTGAGCTAACATCTCGCAAAGCATACTTTTTTTTGCTTGTTTTCAGTGATCTTTTTATTAATTCCATTTCCTTTGAGAATATAACAATTCAACAAAAAATACACACATTCTACATAACATCTGTCATAAATCATGTAAATATTCCTACAGTTATGAGACATAATCCATAATCCATAAAACAAGAATAATCATTCAATTCATTTTAAGGCAGAAGTCAAACAGAAGAAAGAAAATAGAATGAATTATCCGATCATTCCTTTTTAACTACAAAACAGACAAGAAAAAATCATATGCAGTTGTAAGCAATTTAGCCAGACACTAGAAAAACAGGAAATGAAATTTCTATTATATTAAAAGAACAATAACAACAACAAAAACAAAAACCACCCTCATTCCCACCTTTCCACCATACCCAACCCTCAACTACTCATAACTTTAAACTTTAACCCCCCCCCCAAAAAAAAAAAAAAGAAACCGTCCCTCTCATATCTAAACCACCTCCCCATCCTCTACACCACATCCACCTCCTTACCCGAGACAGAAACACTCCCTCCCATCCACCTCTCATCCACCCACCCATTCACACACCCACCCTGCACACACATCCACTTAACACACACGCACACACACATCCACACCCCTCTGCACACACATTCACTCAACACAACACACAATTATTTCTGCTCGCATTCAGAACATAAATAACTAGAAATGTCGCTATGGCGACTGATGCCTCCGCCATAATGCATGATTCTCCCAATAGGCTATAGTACAATGTCTTCACAATGTGTGATCCATGATAGTTTCACATAACTGGCAAAATATTGAAATGACAGGTTTGTCAGAAATGTTTTGAACTGGGTTTGCTATAATTTTCTGAGAGTGCAGGTACACATATTTGGGGAATTTTGGGGAAGTTTATGCATTGAGTAATTTCCAAGGTACAAAGAAAGAGTGTGATGACGGT
This sequence comes from Diadema setosum, assembly GCA_033980235.1. Lineage (NCBI taxonomy): Eukaryota > Metazoa > Echinodermata > Echinoidea > Diadematoida > Diadematidae > Diadema > Diadema setosum. Next base: position 32,000,659 of record CM067064.1, on the reverse strand, counting down.
ACAAAATAGATTTTTTTTTTTTTTTTTTTGGGGGGGGGGGGGGCATTGAAACCTGGCCTTTGACCCTTAACCTTTGACCGCTGACCTTCTGGCTGGAAATTTCCCGCAGAATCTCCATTAGGTAATGCATGTATTAAGTTTTGAAGCTAATAATGCAAGCATTGCATATACTAGTATATGAGGGAAATAGTAAAATTTGGAGGAGTTGACCTTGACCTATGACCCCCTGACTATTGACCCATGACCCCTAAGTTCCCTAGATAATCCCTGCCAGACAGTATACATGCATATGTACCAAGTTCCATGAAGATGCATTGAACCATATGCGAGAAAAGTAATATTGCAACATTTTCACCTAACTTTTGACCTTTTGACCTTTGACCTTATGACATGAAACTCTCTGGAGAATCTTTACGCAGTAGTACATGTCCACACCAAGTTTCAAGAAAATACCTTAGGGCATTGCATAGATATGGGGGAAATTGCAACATTTGTCCTTGCATTTGACCTTGACCTTTTCACCTTTGACCTCTTGCCAATGTCACTAAAATCTACTCAACTAATTGTCCCATCATACATCATCCACCAACAAAGTTTGGTGAAATTTGCTTGACCCAGTCTTGAGTTCTCGCGTAAACGGATACAATTTCATGATTTGACCTTGACCTTTGACCTTTGACCTTCAGCCGATTTCATCCAAAATCTAATCAAATAATTGCCCCATCATACTTCATACTTGAACCAAGTTTGGTAAAATTCCAGTAAATATTACTCAAGTTATCGCGTAAACGAATGCGGACGGACGGACGTACGGACGGACGGACAAACCGAAAACATAATGCCTCCTGCACCACTTCGTGGCGGAGGCATAATTATACTAATTATGCTTAGGATATATGCTGCATACACACAGTACATGAATGCACATACACATATACACACAATATACAAATCCACATACCTGCATATATATTTTATATACACAATACTTATCTCTGAACTCAAAAATATCTAAAGAAAAAAAAGTCAGTGATCAAACACACACAAAAGGGGAGAAGTACGAGTGCATAAATAAACTAATCCTTTACAAATTATTTAAACATTCCCATTTCAGCAAATGCAAACCCGGTTTATTTCTTCTAATGGCAATATCATTCTCTTCATTTCGACATATCATTAATGACTTCTTTTAATTCTGCCAATGTCGGTGTTATCAGCAGAACTGTGACCTCGCTTTATATAACATATGTTTAACTAGAAATTCAGTTTGTTCCCATGTTTTATCTCTTGTTGGAAAGTAAACATTACTTAATAACAACTGAGAGTAAAAAATGTTTCCTTTTAAAAAGATATAACGACCCATATCATCAACTTTTATTTGATCAACTTTGATATTACCACCAGGAGCTATTAAAATTAGAACACCTCTGCTGTGACTTCAGCCGTGACTAAAAAACATTTCACCTCCCCAATCTCGTTTCCACAAATCTTCGATATCAGGTGAACTATACGTTTCTTGTAACAATACAACATCCCCTCCTTTACTTTTAGCCCATTCAAAAATTCTGTTTCTTTTTTCCTGTTCCGTAAACCTCTAACATTTACAGAAATTAAAGTTAAACCCGCCATTTTGAACAAATAATTATTCCCAAATGTTGTGACCTTACTGCCCAAACACCATACAATCTCCTTTGAAAATCTTGTAACATCATTAACTTTGATACCGGGCACTTTCACTCACAGTCAATGCGGGGCTTGTTTATCCAAACAAACTGCCGATTTAATACACGCTTCTGAATGCGAGCAGAAACAACCACAACAACACCCCATACGACGTATCAGACATCGAAACACACCAAAGCCCTTAACCTTACAATCCCTAAAGGGGGTATCTCACTGAGCGGCGAACGTTTGCGAATGTAGCGAATTTGGGAATTCGCCATGGTTCGTAAACGGTTGCAAAAGGTTCGTTAACATTCGCAAGAAAGTTCGCAAACGGTTTTTATTGTCGCAAACAGTTTTTCTTGTCGCAAAGAAATTTTGAACATGTTCAAAATTTCTTTGCGAACCTTTGCGAATTTGTATTTTCGCTAACAGTTGCAAACATTCGCAAACATTCGCAAAACACTCGTAAGAATTCGCAAACGGTCGTAATACGGTGTCGCTAACATTTTTATATGATTCGCCACTGCTTGCGAACAAGTAACCACATGGTTCCTATATAAAAGCTTCTGAAACAGACAAGGTTCCACTCTAAGAAAGTTCTTGAAGCTCTTGACATCTCCATCATGATTGTAATTGCTTCAAAAGCTTTTCATATTGACTAAAGTCTGTCCTCTGCAACAAGCACTCTCTGAATCTCTTTCTTTTCTTCTTCCTTTCTTGTTTTTCCTTATTTTATTTCTCTTATGCTGCACAACTCTCTAAAAAGAAAGAGTGAAAATGTTCACTCTTGAAGGAGTGAATTACAGAAAAGAGTGAGTTTTGAGTGAAATTGGAGTGAATTTTGAGTGAAAATATCTATTTTCTCTCATTTTGGAGTGACCTTAGGGATCACTCGAAAATCTTGGAGTGATCCCTGAGGTCACTCAAAAATGGGTGAAAATGAACATTTTCACTCCAAAATCACTCTAATTTCACTTGAAACTCACTCTTTTATGTTATTCACTTCTTCAAGAGTGAACATTTTCACTCTTTCTTTTTTAGAGAGAATAGCTGTAGCCTGACAAAGCAGCTCTTCAAGGATAGCAACACCTTGAGCCTCTTCTTGGCAGAAATTTATTACCATATCCTGGAAATCCATCTTGAACGGTTGTCACAAGAGATCTGAATTCAGTGGAAGGTCTTATGTCGTTTTATGGGTCTTACTATACAAAATCGCCTGGTACTTTTCTAGGTCCAAGAACATTCGCAAAATTGTCGCAAATGATTTGCAAACAGTTGCTAATATTTGCAAAACTGTCGCTAACATTTGCAAAATTGTCGCTAACATTTGCAAAATTGTCGCTAACATTTGCAAAAATTGTCGTTAACATTTGCTAACATTCGCTAATAGTCGCCACCTGTGTTCGCAAACACTTTCGCAAACATTCGCTAAAGTGTTGCTAATTGTCGCTAAACATCGCTAAAAGTCGCTAACTGTCGCTAATGACAGAAGCGAACTTTGATTTTTCGCAAACATTCGTCAGAAAAGTTGGCGAATCTCAAATTCGCTACGTTCGCAAACGTTCGCCGCTCAGTGAGATACCAGCTTAACATATACACTAACATACCCCCATCCCTCCCTCCTATTACAGCCTAAATTATCCCAATCTCTAATTCGGTGACAGTAGCCTAATACCCATGTACAACATATACCTACCCAGTACACAACTTCAAACATTACAGAAATAAACCTCCAAACCAAGACAACTAACCAACTTTCCATAACGCAAGGAGATGATTGAAAGCGGCCCTTCACCATACATATCCGTACAGAAAATGAGTTTCTGCAAAATCTGTATATTTTACCCCCACCTAACTTAACAAATATTTTCCTGCAAAACATGCATGCACTGATTTGACCCGGGTGGATAATAATGACTTCCTATATTAACTGCCAACAGATTATTCAAGTCATGCATGATGGATGTAAAACCTGCCGAACCAAGAATCCGTACCGGGTACATTTTGGGTGTGGTGCAACACACTACCAAAACCCAGATCAATCGGCAACAGACGTTGTGTGAATTTAGTGTCACACTTAAGCACCACCCCCAGAGCCTGAAAATTTACATGCATGGTATGCATAATATCTGCAAGAAACTGGTTCAGTCCAGTTTAGAACTACAGGACTGTATGTTTTAGCATTCAATCCGTCATGCACAACTGCCAAGAAACTATTTTCTCCCTTTTGTTGAATATAAATAAAAGTATGCAATTTAGATTCCACAAATTGAGACGGAACTTCCATCTGCGGTGCTATAGGTGAACTGAAAGTCCATAAGAATTTGACTTAAAAAAAAAATGATTATCTTGATCGAACGAAATCCGTATACACACACACACACACACACACACACACACGTCCACATAATAAATTGAGAAACAGAACACAAGAAAAAAAATCGCAAATAAATGACTAAGTAACATGTATTATCTTAACATTCGACGAACAAGCTGTCATGCAAATCGCATCCACTCATTCATGTGAATTAGAACAGTATGTCACACTATAGGAAGTTCTTTACATTAAACAAATGCGTATACTGCGTAAATGTATTTCATTTCAATACATTCTTTGCTGCTAACGTTGATTGAGTTCTAAACCTATGAAAAAGCTCAAAATTTGCCTTCGAGTGTTCAGAGAAGATGTGATGTCACGTCTATCCGCTTCGGAAACTACGTACAATAGTGATTATGGCACACTTCTATATAGCATTCTGCAAGGGGCGCTGAATGAAAACCGCACGCAAAGAATGGCGAGAGGAAAAAAATGATAATTTCCTTTGTCAAGCTCGGCCCCATTTTCAGGGTGTTATTGCGAGGATATGGCGCAACAACGGAAAGCTGCAGACAGACAGAAAGTTGTTCTGTGATCGGAGAGACCGAGTAAACAACCTTGTGTCCAGAGCCAAACGCATCTATCTATCACTCCGTGGTAGACTGCGGAGATGATCATAAGTAGCTTTTAATGTCGCCAATCGACTTCTGAACCGCAAACAATCATCTCCATTGCCAACACATGTCGATAGCTGTGCCATGGCTGAAACTTTTAGTCAGTGTTTTTTTTTTTTACTCGAAAGTTGAAAAAATCCGAGATAATTTCAATTGTAATGTTGTATTACGTGACCTGAATCTCTACCTATACTGTATCACCTCTTCCACACTGGAAACCTTCCAACATACAACTACAGATGAAATTCTTCTCCTTCGTAAATTGCCTCCTAAGTAATGTCAATTGCATCCGGTTCAACCAATCTCTTGAAGGACTGCGCACCCACATTTGCCCCGATTATTTCTCATATTGTTAACCTCAGTATTGAGCAAGCTACTGTATCCTTTATCTTTAAAGAAAGGTCTGATCCGTCCTTTACTGAAAAAAAAAACCTTCACTGGATAAGGAATCACTGACAAATTATCGTCCTGTATGCAATCTTCCATTTTTGTTCAAGAATCGTGTTTTCGAGACTTTCAGACTATATGCTGGAACATGGTCTATTTTATCCTTTACATTCGGCTTATCCTCTCACCATAGTGTGGAGACTCTTTGATGAATGTTTCTAGTTATATTTTAAGTGAAATGGATTCCGGATCCGTCACAGCAATGGTTCTGTTGGATCTGTCTTCGACCTTCGACACTGTAGATCACAGAATTCTTGTCAATACGCTGACAAGTTTGGTTATCCGTGGACAGGCATTCGAATGGTTTAAATCATACCTATCACTCCATTCGCGTATTTTTTATTTTTTTATTTTTTTGAATGCTGTCACATCGTCCTCAAAGCCACTAGGCCGTGGTGTACCTCAAAGCTCTGTTGGCGGGCCCATCCTTTTTTCTATCTATTTGATCGGTCGGCAGAAAATATTTCAAAGTCATTCTGTTCGGTATCATCTATATGCGGACGACATACAAGTTTTTGTATCTTTTCCACCGCATCAAATCCAAGCATCTCATGCACTGCCCTGTCTAGAAAATTGCATCATTGATACTGATACTTGGATGAGGTCTAACTCATTGCTTCTAAACCAAAGCAAGTGTGAATTTATCCTTTTTGGTTCTAAATCTCAATTGAGTAAGCTGGATATCAATTCTATTTCTGTTGTAGGTATGTTTGACTCTCACATGGCTATGTCTGATCAAATCACCAACATTTCTAAATCAGTCCGTTATCAATTGCGCAATATTGGTTTTATTCGCAAGTATTTGACTCGCTCTGCAACGGAAAAACTTGTTCATTCACTTATTTCTTCACGCCTTGATTATGGCAACGGTCTGTTTTTCAATCTACCAAACTCACAAATCGCCCAATTACAAAAGCTACAAATTGCCGCTGCACGTATTGCTTCTTTGTCAAGTAAACGCAGTCATGTCACTCCTATCCTAAAGAGTCTTCATTGGTTACCTGCTAAGGAGCGTATTACCTTTAAGATACAGTGTACTTCTTCTGGTTTATCTTGTTATTGGGGGAACAGCTCCTGATTACAATGTTTGTTTGCTTCGTCAATATCAACCTACACGAACTCTTCGATCCTCAACTTCTGGTCTCTTATATATCCCGTTTTCTATATAGGGAATCTTGGGGGAGCGAGCTTTCGCTCACGCTGGACCAACACTGTGGAATTCGCTTGCTCGTACGCTGAAAGACGCAAGCTCCATAACATCTTTTAGGAGTAATTTAAAATCCTATTTGTTCAGTAGAGCATATTGAAGACAGACTTTAATGTCTTCTTTGTCATCTTCTTCTATTACGGTGTATGTATTTGTATTTTCTGTCTTTCTGCTATGATGTATGATGAGCATTTAATCAGAGTGGAGAATGGCGCTATAGAAATTGTATGTATGTATGTATGTATGTATGTATGTATGTATGTATTATTGTATCCCCCGAACAGCAGCAGAGATCTCCTTGTGAGCGCTCTACTGGATACAGTTCTTCTTCGATCATCTTCAAATTTGGCAAAAAGGTGCATTATAGTGAAATGAAGATGCCCATATTGTTTTCGGTGGTGGCGCCCTCGCTTGTTCCGTCTTTATACATGAAAAGGTAAATTTTACAGGGTCTGTTTGTGTGTGCGACGCTGCCTTGCTTCTTGACCGATTTTTTTTTCTTCAAATTTGGTATGTAAATGTATCATAGTCAATTCTATACACCTACACCTATTTGGATTTTATTGTATCCTGCAACAGTTGCCATATCATACAAAATTCTGGCCTAAAAAGTAATCCAGATGGAGTATGGGAGACGGGTTCGGGGGATACATGTACTCGATTGCGAGTGCTCTAGTTTTTATTACATTATTATTAAACGCCAGTCAGTTGCGAGTCTCAGTGAAGGAGAGAACACATCGATAGCACATCGACAGTGAGGATTGTGGGGCATGATTTATGGGAGGAAGAAGGGAGGTGGATGAGGACTGAGATATATAATATCATTCTAAATCATTGATATTTTTTTTTTTTTTAACTAAGAACGCAGTTCTTAACATCCCAGACACAGACACCTTAAATATTATCAATGATAATCAACATTACAAGTAATATGAATACGAAAACACTGTTTGGATATTTTGAATAACTCCTGTATGAATAAACAGGAAACACAGAGCAACGGCAAGTTTGTTGCGTTTGAATGGCTTCCTTCATCCACATTTTCCCATTGTCGCAAAACTACAGAACAAACGGTGGCCACGAACAGCCGAGGTGATACAGAGTCGTTTTTCAAGCAAATATACCAGAAGATTGCCCACTATCTTGACATTGCACAAATTGGTATCCAACATGTAGCAAATCATTTATGTGATTTCAAAGGAATACATAAATAAACGCGTACTCTGTGAAAATGTATACAGTCAAGCCTGTCTATAGCGGCCACCAAAGGGAGACGGAAAAAGTGGCCGTTATAGACAGGTAATCCTGTGTGAGCATTAAATGCTTACATGTACAAGTATCATCGTTGTATCCTTACATGTACATGTAGTATGTGTGTACACCGTGTGTTTCAAGAATTTAACCATGGGGTGTTTCCGGTGTACATATTGTATATGAAATTGTTGCACAGTAGTATGCGTATTGTCGTGAAGAAAGCTTAACACTAGTGCATTGCATGTATTGTGACTGAATGAGGGATGAATGCAGCGGTGGCGATCACTAAACGTTGCCCGCACAGCTACAAAGCAGAAAAACACGCTGAATTATCGGCTCGGCTACGGCTCCATTGGGTTTTTTGGCCGCTATAGACAGGTCAAAATCTACCGCGGGAAACAAAATTTGTGGCCGCTGGCCGCTATACACAGGGTCTTTAACAGGGCTTTTCTCTGGGGGGGGGGGATTTTTCAGTGCATGGCCGCTATAGACAGGTGGTCGCTTTAGCCGCTAAGGCAGGTTTGACTGTATAATGATATACAATAGATATATACATATATATATAATATATATATATTATATGAGATTAAAACCTAAAATGGCATTAAAACGCCTTATCCTGGCAAGGATAGCGCATGTTTTAGAACAAGACACCAAACAGGTTAGTCATCGCATTCTTCATCAGCGATCAGGATGCGATGTGATGTTAGATTAAAATCCGTTTATATATATATATATATATAGACGATGAAGACAAACAAGTTGACATAATGCATTAGAATCCAACTTCATTTATTTGTAAACCAAATTTTCGACCCTTGCACGGATCTTCCTCAGGGTAACATACAAGATCCGTGCAAGGGTCGAAAATTTGGTTTACAAATAAATGAAGTTGGATTCTAATGCATTATGTCAACTTGTTTGTCTTCATCGTCTTCATGCTCTTACTCCAACACGCGGATGATAATACCATTATATATATATATATATATATATATATATATATATATATATATATATATATATATATATATACATATATATATATATTGTGCGATGATGCTGATACTCGAACCGTACGCCTCTGTCATCTTAGGATGAATTATAGTCGAGACAATGTAGATGACAAAAGATGTCGCATGAAGCCGGCTGTTACGAAGCTTTCGACCTTGGTCTTCCTCGGCTTTATTATCTGTTCATAAAATGAAATATATGTTTTAAGCATAACAGATCTGGAATCATGAACATAATACACTAAATACAAGTTCAGCATGAGTTGACAGCTTCATAGCATATTTGGCAACATTTTTGGCAATTGTGAAGCATTCAAAAAATGTATAACTGTAAATATTAATATATAGTGAGTATATGTAGCATGCAGACATATTATAATACAATAAAAAATAGCAAACACATATCATAAATAAACTTAATAATATAATAATAACCTGCTAAGCAGACGTGTTAGTTACTTGGGTGTCTTGTGGCTGTCTTGTGGCGGGATGAGAGTGATCATGTGATGTATTGGGAGGGAAGGTGTGTGTGCGGTGGTGCATGTCAGGCAGGAGTAGGGTCCGATGATAAAAGAATTAGGTTTATTGCTCATACAAAATATTAGTTACGTTCAGACGGCAGGCCCTAACCTCGAGGTTAGGAAACCTCGAGGTTTAGCTCTTGCCCCCTAACTACGACGGTGTCAGTGGAGGGTTGTTAAAAATACGATACAATGAGCATTCTTGTGGCCATTGCTGGTCTTTAACCCCTACAGCTTGTTTACAAACAGTCACAATAGCTGGCATGAAACCCGGGTACAGATAAGAATTGATGGTGTGTTGCCACTTGTCCCTTGGCACACAACACAGAAGTATACAATAAACACATATATTACACATCAAAACTATTACTGACAAAATCTTCATACTCTTACAATGTGTGTAACAAAACTGTGTCGCACAGTATAATATGTTGTTTTTCCTGTGCACACCTCTATCTGTCTCTCTATCTATCCATAATCATCACTTCCTATCTATACATATCATATATTCATGCACCCATATTATAATCATATACATATATATACATATACATATACATGTACATATACATATATACGTACATATATATATACATATACATATACATATACATACATACATATATATACTCCTAGATGGGTCATTTGGGAGACATTTCCATTTGTTTTATATGCAAATTTGTTATATACATGTTCAATGGCAGTTTACGCAATGGAGACACGAAAATTGTCTCCTTAATGACCAGTTGTCTCCCTAATGAAGACACTTCCCCCCAATGTGTCTCCCTAAGGTGCCATCTAGATATATATACATACATATAAATACATACACACACATGCACATACACATGCATACACATACATATACATGTGCATATACACATATACATATATATATATTTTTTTTTTATTATATTATTTCTATACAAATTATGTGATGACTGGATATATAACAATACCTATCAATCAACCAATACAACATCAAAAAATCAATCCTTTATAAACATTCTATCTTTTCCGATAAATACAATCTCATCTTACATAAAATATGCCAATATTTTCATGGCCGATTTATAACAAGAGGAAGAAATCCTTCATGCATTCAATTCATAAATATATATGAATTCATTCATAAATATATATGAGCACTGAACTTAATTCTTTTATCATCAGACCCTACTCCTGCCTGACATGTGTAGTGCCGAAACTTTTAGGGTGGGGGAGGATTTTTCATTTAACAGATTTAACACGCAGCGGAAGAATTTTTTGTTGGGCTTATTGTTATGTGTATGTGATATTAAACATACACTAACACTCGAAATAATACATATCCCCACATTTCGGTCTACTAGAAGGTTTCACAAATGTACAGAATGCAACAAGGAATATCAATATCACTCAGTCACAACTATACACATTCACACCAATTCATTCACACATACAGCATGGTGAAACACTTTCATTTACACTCACCATCATACATACTATAATGCTCACCAGTAAGGAGTGGTTAAAAAAATTCACTACCATGACTGCTGATCGATAACTATCAAGACAACTGTCTTTGAAGGAAATATATAGCTTCCTTTAATGGTTATATAAAGAACACATATACATTATTTACAATATGATTTAGTCATGCCAAGGGCATTCCAATCAGACCCTACATGTCTGGATTTAATTGTCCTGTTTCTCAACGGTTTTATTTCATAAGTCATTATAAGCTTGTTCCTAACAATTTAACCAAATACGAGCCATTGCAAAGATTGAGCAAGTTTTCAGTGTAGACATTTTACTTAAGCCATTGTTTCAGGTCACTGTAGTCGAGTTGATCAAAAATACCAAAAGTTTGGAAGACTGTCAAAAGCTGGGATGCTCAACACATCCTCGCTCTTTGAATAGCGGGAGCAAAAGAGAGTAATCAAATAATTTCTTCTAACTTCAAAGACGTCTATTAAATGAAGCAAAACTTCATGGATCAAACATGAATCAATTAATCTTAAAACGTAATGTTAAAACACGAATAAAACATTCGATACATAAATACACACAATGTAATTATATGGCAAGTGCACGATCTGTTCAGTTAGGCTTTACATAAATGCATTGTGAGCCTAATGTGATGTGGCAGCCACAGATAGCTGCAGTCTATCTGATGGTCCTGACAATACCACTTCATTTAAATCCAAAATAAAAGTGACTTTCATTTCAAAGTCATGCAATTGAAGCGTCAAACAAAGCACCATGTGCGGCATAGCAACACTGAACAGATGAACAAATGACCTAACGTACAATTTACCAAAGTGTCAGTACTTATCGTCATAAAAGCAAATGAGCTTAACTCTCGGAGTCGATAAAGTATAAAAGCACATGTTATCAATTGACTTGTTTCAAATACTTGAAATACAGCAAAATCTTATTTATCCTTACTAATATTACTTCAAAGCAATCACTTTAAAGCGGCACAATTTCACAATAACAACAATTAGAATTGAGTGCAAATAGCTTACCTGAAATACCAAAAGTTTGGAAGACTGTCAAAAGCTGGGATGCTCAACACATCCTCGCTCTTTGAAGAGCGGGAGCAAAAGAGGAGGAAGTTTGAGCCAAAATGATGCAAGATGAGGTGGACGGTACCATCTTGCTATATTAGAGGGTGGATACTGTAATCTGAGGGGGGGGGGGGGAGTCTTCAGGTAAAGCATATTTGTACTACATAGTGTGCTGTTTTACCACATTGTTATTAGCACTTATACACATAACACATGAAACACACATTCTTAAACTAATTACTCTCAAATATCATAACTTCAATATACTCGAATAACCTTTATCTACCTTCATCTGTTGAAATGGAAGAGTCCATTTCTCATTAAATGACTAACGCTACTTTCTCGAGAAAAGGCAATAGAAAGGGAAGGAAAAGGAAGTGGTAGGTAAAGAGAATAAGGGGAGACAGGGACAGAGGGAGTTTGGGAACCAAGAGTTGGAGTGGATAAAGCAAGAGAGAGGAGAGAGAGAAAGAAGAGGGCAGTGACGTGAGCTCCTACCAGAAGCTGGTATATATCATGTGCATTACCGTGGCAACCACACTGACTGGACTTCGGAACCTGTCAGCACACAGGTGTGTGTTTAGAACTGTCCATTACTGACTGGTAGTGACCATAGTGCTTAGGAATGTGAGCTGCTTGCCCACTTTCATTTGGTTGCAGCATCCTGGTCATCCTATATACTAGTTTAAACCATTTAAACTATACAACATGAACATATCATTTATTATTACCTATACGAGGTAGTTTTGCGAGGCAATTACAGTTGGTATTTTGCAGGGTCGGGAGTTCAGCGGGCGATATTTATATTATTTTGGATGGCTATGAATGGGATACCAGGGGATATTGCACGAGTTAGGGCCAATATTGCACGAATCGAAGATGAGTGCAATATTGACTCTAACGAGTGCAATATTCCCTGGTATTCCATGAATCAAGGCCATCCAATATAATTATTATCATCTATACAATCAAGTAGAGCAACCATGAACTGCACAAAATTACCCGGCTTCTACTCGTCTTTGAAGTTGACTCGGCAGTCCCATCCCAGCGCTGAAAAGGGGAAGCCCCTAAAAACTGCGTATTGAAACAAACAACTAGCAAGATGTTTGCGCGCTTGTGAAAAATGTAACAAAATGACGCGCACTAGTAGCAAGTATTTGCGCATTCAGCAAGCGCTCACGCAATAAACGAGACAGAATTGAATATCGTGTAATCTTGAACGGCAAGTAACAACGGTAGCCTATGGGGAATTAATACGTTAGTCTATGCGATTCGTTCAATATGCTCCGATATTGAACGGTAAAAATTGAGTTGACTACAATACGCGTTTTTAATGCGCCGCTAAAACGTCCTATATAGATGATAATATACAAATATCGACTGCTGCAGAGGGAGATGGTAAAACTATTTGCACCGAGGTGATTTCTCAACAGTGCTATGTCCCGAGACGAAGTCGAGGGACATGGCACTGTTGAGAAATCACCGAGGTCAAATAGTTTTACCATGGCCCGAAATAAAGCAGTCGATATTTGTTTTATATCCCTCTTGAGCATTTTACTAGAGTGATGATGGTTCCCTTTTGGAAAAATGTGCAGGTTTCCTGACGTTAAATCTAACGTTAGGCCGTAGCAGTGGCAGTGCAGCAGCAGTGCGTGCAGCGCGTAGCGAACGACACCGTTGGTTCCTACACACGAGCTGCACTACAGCGTGCAAAACTCCGAAAGATCGAGGAGGTCCAGGACTACGTTAAGCGTTAGAAGTAGGTCTAAAGCGGCTTGGTTACCCACATCATCTTCAAAATCGCTTTTAGTTTATTCCTAATTCGTACCTGATCTGATATGGTGTCCTTCTGCTGCAATTATTCCTCCGTTACTTGAAGCGCAGCCACTTTGTCAATAATGAGCTGAACTGCATTGATCACTCTAACGAATGGTCTACACACACTGCACACGCCATCGTACCACAGATTTCTGTAATGCCGTCGCGCAATTTCAAAGCGCTGCATGCTAGCGCTAGCTAAAAGCCACGCACAGGACTGTCGCTCAAAAGTATCGCTACTACGCGCACTGCGTACATTCTTAGGTGAGAAATGTTGATATCGATCACACGATCACGATTGGGTGCAGATCGTGGATTCCCAAAAGTACTATATCCCGCTGGCTAGTAACCAATTGCACCGCATCCAGCTGCTCGTAGCTAGCTAGTAAAACTACACCATGTTCGTGCTCTGTACAATCCTATGGCAAGAAGCTTTACATGAGGGATATAATAGAGCATATTACGAGCATCCGGGGGTTTTACATATACAGTGGGCTCCCGTTATTACGAAATCCTCGGGACCGGCAGTTATTCTTTCGTCATATCGGAATTTTGTTATAACCGAACAAATAAACGATAGAAATATATAGAGTGGATGACATTGCAGCCCAAATTTTTACTTCGTTATAACCAGAATTTTGTTATAACCGTGTTCGTTATAACGGGAGTGCACTGTAAAACAGGGAGGTGGGAAGAGAGATTTCACTCCTTCTCTTCCCACCTCATGTAAACATTCCGATCGACCACGAAGAGAAAACACTCAAGGACGTCGCTGCGTGTCGATTACACGCACCGCAGAAGAACGCCGATAGTAATCAACTCATACAAGGTCGACCACTTTCACTAGTTCCAGCAACACGACGCGTCAAACAATGACTAACTGCACAGTGACCATCAGTTATTACAACTCTCCGAATTGAAACAGAAGCAAAAATAAAGTGTAAAAGCGTTCAGATGTTTGAAGTTCGCCTGTTACAACTACATATGTATTTTTGAAGTTGGAGTTGAATGATATACATTGATGAACAATTTTTCAATTATTCGACATGTTGGTAATGATCTACAGGTAGTCAAATGTGGCTTGATCTATATCATAGTGTATATAGCTGTATTCACATATTTTCCTAATTTACCTAGGGGATAGGTAATAATTATGATATTGACTGGCCTTGAGGGAGATACCAGATGAATATTGCCCGCACTGAAAGAATATTGCCCGCACTGAAAGAATATTGCCCTCGTCTTCGACTCGGGCAATATTCTTTCAGTTTGGGCAATATTTTCTGGTATCTCCCTTGAGGCCAGTCAATATTATATAATTATTACCTATACGAGGTAGTTTTGCGAGGCAATTACAGTTGGTATTTTGCAGGGTCGGGAGTTCAGCGGGCGATATTAGAGCATATTACTAGCATCCGGGGTTTTACATATACAGTGGGCTCCCGTTATTACGAAATCCTCGGGACCGGCAGTTATTCTTTCGTCATATCGGAATTTTGTTATAACCGAACAAATAAACGATAGAAATACATAGAGTGGATGATATTGCAGCCCAAATTTTTACTTCGTTATAACCAGAATTTTGTTATAACTGTGTTCGTTATAACGGGAGTGCACTGTAAAACAGGGAGGTGGGAAGAGAGATTTCACTCCTTCTCTTCCCACCTCATGTAAACATTCCGATCGACCACGAAGAGAAAATACTCAAGGACGTCGCTGCGTGTCGATTACACGCACCGTAGAAGAACGCCGATAAATCAACTCATACAAGGTCGACCACTTCCACTAGTTCCAGCAACACGACGCGTCAAACAATGACTAACTGCACAGTGACCATCAGTTATTACAACTCTCCGAATTGAAACAGAAGCAAAAATAAAGTGTAAAAGCGTTCAGATGTTTGAAATTCGCCTGTTACAACTACATATGTATTTTTGAAGTTGGAGTTGAATGATATACATTGATGAACAATTTTTCAATTATTCGACATGTTGGTGATGATCTACAGGTAGTCAAATGTGGCTTGATCTATATCATAGTGTATAGCTGTATTCACATATTTTCCTAATTTACCTAGGGGATAGGTAATGATTATGATATTGACTGGCCTTGAGGGAGATACCAGATGAATATTGCCCGCATTGAAAGAATATTGCCCTCGTCTTCGACTCGGGCAATATTCTTTCAGTTTGGGCAATATTTTCTGGTATCTCCCTCGAGGCCAGTCAATATTATATAAATGTTGCACAAACAGGGGCTACACATGCACCACCGCACACACACCTTCCCTCCCAATACATCACATGATCACTCTCATCCCGCCACAAGACAGCCACAAGACACCCAAGTAACTAACACGTCTGCTTAGCAGGTAATTATATTATTAAGTTTATTTATGATATGTGTTTGATATTTTCTATTGTATGATATGTCTGCATGCTACATAATATGTATACTCACTATATATTTGTTTACAGTTATACATTTTTGAATGCTTCACAATTGCCAAAAATGTTGCCAAATATGCTATGAAGCTGTCAACTCATGCTGAACTTGTATTTAGTGTATTATGTTCATGACTCCAGATCTGTTATGCTTAAAACATATATTTCATTTCATAAACAGATAATAAAGCTGAGGAAGACCAAGGTCGAAAGCTTCGTAACAGCCGGCTTCATGCGACATCTTTTGTCATCTACATTGTAATATTCATATTGATAGCCTACATTGTCTCGACTATATATATATATATATATATATATATTTTGTATATATATATATATATATATATATATATACATATATATATATATATTTATATATAGTTATATATATATATACATATATATACATATATATATATTTATATATAGTTATATATATATAAACATGTTGCGAATTCACGTATTGGCTCCAATGTAACGAAGAATCAAGAAATAAACTAGTAATGCATTATTTCGCCAATAAGAATGAGTTTATTGAACATTACAAAAGCCACAGTTCGGTGTCTCACTGAAACCTAAACAGATTTGAACATGCAAGTGTGAAATTGATTGTCTCATACAAAATGAGTAAAAGGATGACAGTGTGAATCCATCTATAGAAAATAATACAAAATGAGAGTAAATTGATTATTAAAGGTATTAGCCCACATTTGTAAACCTGCAGCAATTGGTCTCATAGTTAGCATGGAGTTTGGGTATGATTGCAGTAACACTTGTGCAAAATTTCGTTCCAATTAGTCCATTACCTTCATAAAAATAAATGAAAATGCACCGTCAACACTTTTTTTTATAGATAAACATACTGATTATCATAAATCACTTTAAAGCGTGGATATACGTACGAATTTTAGATACCAATAATGACCAACTACAGTGAAGGTCACAGCCCAAAGAAAAACAATACCATGCAGACGGTGTGTGGTTCTCAATTTGAAATAATAAGGTTGCAAATGGAAAATACGCAAATCCTCTTTCAGTCATTTGAAGACAAACATGTATGTAGTACCCGACCCTTATATCCATACAGTGGCGGATCCAGGGAGGACCGCACCGGGAGCGAACCCCCCCCCCCCTTTTTTTTTTTGTTGAAACAAAAGTAATAAAAAGAAAAAATGGAAGGGGTGTGTGCGCCTCCCCCTTTAATTTTGTACACGCGCCCCTTCTTGACGGAATTCCTGGATCCGCCCCTGTCCATAGAAATTAGACAGGATGTTTATACTTGCGATATGACAAAACAGAAACATTAGCATGTCTTCTTCCAACTTATATGATTTATAAACTCTGCTTTACTGTTCGAAAACTCATCATCTTTTTTGTCAGTCATTCTACAATATTTGACTGTTATCAACATTTCCGGAAAGCATTGGAATGTCTGGGAATCCATACTGGTATGGGTCTAATTCGTGGAAATGAGGAGCTCACAGGATAAATCACTACTATGTTATATACATTGCCTCTGACGTCACTTCCGTCTAGAATCTGCGACAACCTGTCTTGTTGTCAGTTCTATCGAGCCTCATAAAGTTTACTTTTATAAATATATTGAACGAGCCAAAACATTCACCAATTTTTGGTTACCATGCAGTCTTGGTTTCAAGATTGAAGTCAGACATTCGTAAGGAATAATCATGTCGAGATGTGTAATGTACTGAACTGGAGTTTGAGTGAGATCCTGATACTGTAGAGGCATGATTGTTTGAGTATGTGTTATCTGAAAAATTGTCCCTGTCAAAGCAGGCATACAAACTTTACAGCACATGACTTAATCAACGGGGCATCTTCCTGGTTTGCTTATTAGGTTCTTGACTTGCATTATTTCAATATCTTGACCAGGCTCTTGTCAAGACTACTACATGTACAATATTAATTTCGTAAATACATGGACTGTACACATAACCCATATATTCAATGCCGACACCTGTAATAGACTACTAGTATTGGTCTATACATTGATCAATTAGGTCCACGAAATAGATTATGAACGAACTAATCCTATGAAAGGACAGCCAGACAATCCGAAAACATAATGCCTCCGGAGACACTTCGTGGGTCATTGTGTGTGTGTGGGGGGGGGGGGGGATGGACCATGGGGTCAAAGTCTATGTGAAAATGTCAGAACTTCACTTTTTGTATTCTCCATATTTCGAAATGACTCAAGGTATCTTCATGAAACTATATACATTCACGTTTTGCTAGACAATGATTCACTTGGAAAGTTTTGAGTCATGAGGTCAAAGGTTATGGTTAGTATGCTATCACTATTATTTGATGTTGAAATTACTCCTTTTTTCTCCATACATTTTAAAGTATCTCTAGGACAAAATTTCGGCCATGGTATCAAAGGTCACGAAAAAAAAAAAAACAATGATAGGCCCTAAGTAGCACGTGTTGCTCATCGCCGCTATATATCGATTTCTTGGATTATGCCTTCTGCTGCAAAATGAGGCAGGTCTCAATAGTTTATGTTGTTGTTGTTGTTGTGTTTTGTTTTAAATCGGGTTTTTATGAAATATTTCCAGTATACACCAGCATGCCGTGACGCCGGAGTGTGAAACATTAACAAAACACTCTATTCATTAAGGTTTGTGCAACAGCCACAGAAACGCAATAATGATTCGTGATGTTGGATAAGAATATTACACTTCTTCAATGTGCAAAAAAAAAAACCAAAAAACAAAAACAAACAAATCAAATCTAAAACCATGCAGTATGTATATAAAGGGAGCATACGTTGCAATAAGTGTTTTCACGAATGATAACCACAATTGTAATATGGATCAAAAGTAAAGAGCATAATCATTAGAGCAGAATGAGCAAAACGTATCAATATAGCCTTTGATATTAATTAACTGTGTGTCAGCGCGCGTGATTCCACGTTTTGAGAATGGAACAAAAAGGACAATTATAGTGCTAGCAAAGAGTGGGATAGAGAGGAAAGCAGAGAGATGGGGTGGATTGAGAGGTGTGAAGAGAATATACAGTTTGGAGCTATTGTGTGTAACCACGAGCAGTGGTACAGCTGTAATAGAAATTGAACTGCATACTGATACACTTCAATATAAGGGTGTGACACGTTCATGCCGATAATAGGGAGCTTTAGATTTTAGACGCGCGGACGTTCAAACAGAAAAAAAAACATGGTCTGAGCGTGCGCAGTAGCGCACGTCAAGTTACTGCGCACGCTCAGACCATGTTTTTTCCCTCTGAACGTCCGTGCGTCTAAAATCTAAAGCTTCCTATTCTCAAAACGAGGAATGTTGGGAGTAAGAGAGGGGGAGATTCCGGAAGCAACACATGGTTAATATACAAAGCATTATTACCACTCTATGCCCACGTGCATTTATATTCTATAGGATCCTACATCAGCATTTGTTTTCAATGTTCGATTCGGTAATTTTCACTCGATGATAAAATTTTTCTCACACGCCATTAAGCGACGAGTTTGGTTCCTTACAATCCACGAGTGCACATCAATACTTTCAGGGCGGAACCTTCAGCGGATAAAACGAAGCTCGTTCGTATGGACCTTGTAAATCTACCAGTTCTGTGAGTATATGCGCGGTAAATATCAGCTGAGCTTTAGTTCCAGTTTGTTTTGTTCCTCCGCTTGTGCAAATGAAATCATCATGGAAAAATCAACAATTTTCACACCAAATATAAATTGGATTAAAGATACATGTACTTGAAAAGCACTTATATAAATAATAGATGTATACGTGCGTCTATTTACCGAGCATATATTTTTATTGTGTTTCTGAAGCCACAAGTGGAGGAGACTGTAACCAATAATCAATTTGCTTGATTGTGATGACAGCGTCTGGGAGATAGTTTTCTCTTATTCTTAGCTGCAGGAACTACTATTCCATTACAGCGAATTAAAATGACTTATAAGAAAAAAAAACATAGACCTAGGCACAGCAAAATCATCACTGTAGGAGGGAGTAGCTGCGCTGCTGAACTCTCGTCGTTAGGCGGGCCTTCCTTCTGCGCTGTAGGCGTTGATGTGGGTGAGGTGCTCTTTACATCAGTGATTTGGGTTGTGTGAGTATCTATATAAACGTGAGACAAACATTATAAAAACATAAGTTAAGCCAGAGTTCATTAGGGCACGGATACGTATAGAGAAAAATAGGAGAAAGGTATTTCTTCATCACAAACTTGATTTGACATCACCCTGAAGACACTACATTCAATTCTATTATTGCGTCTGAAGCGAGGTAGCGTCAAACCTTCCCAAATTTCTCCACGATTATGAGGATCGCGGATCGCACTCCTGCAGGTTTAGACTTCTACGGTCAATAATTTTATACCAAGGTGAAACATCTTTTACAAAGTACTTGAATATGTTGTGACATACAAGGTTGTTCAGTTTTGACGGTAGTGAATACGAGTGATACGATCAGAATTCACTAATTTATTCACCAAGCTCCGGACAACTTCACCGACATTGGATATGAGGTGAATGTGATGAGATATCTTTCCTGTGCATCTAAAGTCAGTTGTGACTCTCTTCCTTATACTGCTTACCTTGTTTTTTTTTTTAATGTCCTATCCTTTTACTAGGGAGGACGGCATGATCAAACAAAACGCTCCTCAGCTGGCCCGACCATTTGATTGCAAGTCAGACCTGATCTAGGACTTATATTGATGTGAATGGTTGTTATGACGAGGAATTCTAAGGAGTTAAATTACAATAAACACCCAACATAACGACGACGATTTCCACTTAATCTCAATGTTTGAATGAATTATTTACCGTTAACTGGGGTGCACTTATCAAATTCATCCTTCTGTTCCCCAAGTTCGCATTCAGGTTCATATTGACCCTGAAAAGTAATAAAGAGCGCAACATGTAGTGATAAAAAAGAATTGATATACACATACTGATACTTAATATACAAAGCTTGGGTATACATGTATCATATTTCCTGTTAAAGTATATAGCTTATATGACTTGAAGAGGAAATATCTTTCTCATTTCTATTTTTTTTTTTCTCTCTCTCTCTTCACTCAGTGAGTGGTAACTCGAGTATCCTCTTACTTTGTTTTACTGTGAGACATTTAATTTGTGAGACAACTATCCTCGTCAAGCGTTTCCTTATTGTGATAGTTTCCTAAATTTGTGTTAGTGGTATTATAGTTTTAGTTTTACATTTACAGTTGCTTAATTTGTTTTTTGAACGTAGGTACGTGTGATTCTTGAGTTTGCAGTACAAAAATATCAAATTAAGGACATAAAACACAAACACAACCGTACAATCACAGAAAATAGATGAAATTACAAGACGTTTTCAAAATCGGGGAGGGGGAGCACTATCAGATTTCTGGTGTCACTTCCGGGTTTCATCAGCTAACAAGCGAAAGCCTTACCGCGCTCACACTTCAAGATTTCTAAGGTTTCTCATCTACATGTATTCCTTTGTATGGTGAAAAAAAAGTGGGCTCTGCAAAAGTAACATTCATACAAAGTCAGCAACGGGAGTAAAACAAAGATGAAAAATGAGCGCAGAAATAAAATCAGTCGAATAAAAAAAAATGCAGAACTAAGAATTCAAGTAAACCTTGTGTTGGTGGACATGCATAAGGCAGGAGAAAGTCTGTCGACTTACGCGTAAAAGGTCAGCATGTTGAGTCACTGTTAACGGGTGATTGATAAAATATGGTTGTAGAATGGTTCGGCATTGACTGTACTGACGTTGTAAACTTAGTT
The DNA here is from genome assembly GCA_033980235.1 of Diadema setosum. Taxonomy (NCBI): domain Eukaryota; kingdom Metazoa; phylum Echinodermata; class Echinoidea; order Diadematoida; family Diadematidae; genus Diadema; species Diadema setosum. Next base: position 31,978,977 of record CM067064.1, on the reverse strand, counting down.
CAATGATCTTGGAACTGATTTCCTCTAACTCTTATGACGAAGAACTGTTGAATATACAGAAAGGAAAGTTCAGCCACAGGTGTCATGTTGTGTAGTCCAAATTGATCATAATTGATAGGCCGAAAAGGAAAATGATCAGCCAACATGAAATTCTTTGCTAATACCTTAGTCGTACTAATGTTGAACCAACGCTTATATTCAGTTCTTTTCTGGGTTTTTTTTTTTCAGATCTGAAAACCAAAAAATAAGAAAACATCCATATGGCAAAGCATGATTTGAGTTGCACTCAAAGTGCTATTGATAGCTACATTTCGTTTTCTGCGCCTTATCAATAGAGAAACCGATCGTCAACGCAGAGATCTGAGAAAGTGGGAGAATTTTCACATTTTCAAAATTTAGCGATGCGATTCCACTTCATTTTTCCTCATGACACTTGTATCTACGCTGTTGAGTTATAGCTTTGAAATAAATAAGTATGTATGTACACAAAACAAACTTGATATGGCAACAGATTTGTTGACAATTATTCATCAATATCATTATTGCGTCTCCCTGCATTGCTTTCTGGTAGAAACATCGAAAGTAAAACGCATATTACGTATCAAAAATATATTGGCAGGTAGGGGAGAAGCACGACATTTGAAGCGCATGCATTAAAAACAAGCCAGAAAACAAACAAGCGTACATACAAACGAACTGAGAAACAAACCGACATTGAAATGAAATACTTTTGGAGCGGTCTGTTATACAACGGATAATTTCATAATCATGCCAACGCACTCTGTTGCAGAATGCATCCACCGCATATAGATTTAAATATCGTGCAGAGTTTAGAAGAATAATAACGTCACATGCAAATCATGATGTCACAGCTTCATCAGTGAGTTTTTCATCATGACCAAGAAGTTATATCTTTTATTTTTAATACATATAAAATATCAATATTGATGGTGTAAATATTGAGATGGTCTATGAACAGTTGTAGGGAAAGTAAACCACTATATACACTGAGAAGTGCAGATCTGTTATCTTGAAAGCCAGAACATACCATACTCTCTGAGGAAATAGAATTTACTACACATAGACAGAACTATTCTCATTTTTCCAATTTCTTTTTTTTTTTTTGGGGGGGGGGGGGGAAGGGGGAGGGCGCAAATCTGTTGTTGAGAGCACTCTACTGTTCAACTTTGTCATTTGATTCGGGGTTGGTAGGAAACAAGACTTTAAGAGAATGGAACTTATAGTGAGATTATAGGCCAGCAAAATGATTTGGGAAAACAATCTATACGAAGGTTCAATGGGATGAAGGCAGTACAGATTGGATCGGCAGTATGACAGATGTTATAGAGTACGAATCGTTACACCCGCTCCATGTTTGTTTTGTATATCTGCAGTTTGAGGCAGACTCACACTTCGCTCTTTGAATCAAACTCACAATCACACACACACACACAAAAAAAATCGATATATATACAGATTGCCCCTCCCCTCCCCCATAACTGACGCAGTCGGTATACTTGCAATAATCGCTGATCTTGTTTAGGGTATACCCGTACTGCATGCTGGGTTTTCTGTCTATGACCTTTTTTCTTTCTTTTTTTCAATGATATGTTAATTACATAAATATCATAGCATGTGGTTTGATTGCGTGTTTAGTTCTTTTTACAAGTAACAATTGAATTTCCATTTGACCATTTCATATAAAATACTTTTCCTTTTGTTCATTGTTTACATGCATTGATATGACAAAGCTATAATGTTCCTTTATCATGTTATGTTTTATATAGTATAGTTGGACATGTATTATGGAAGTGATAATGATATAAATCAACATTTTACGTATACCTATCTATATGATTTATGTATATATATTTATGTATATATATATATATATATATATTTCATTATAATACTATGTAAATGAAAGAAAGATATTATTCAGAGGGGGGAAGGCTCAGGTTTGAGTTTCTTCGTGTCTTCTTATTTGATATAATAGCAGATGAGTCTATCATTATACAAACTGTATTGCATTGCTGCAATTTCTTATCTCCGTATGTGACATTATTGACATACCATAGGGTAAAGCTCATCCCCATTTTACAATTCCGACACTCCACAGACTATCTCTCCTGAAAGTAGTATCACTGGTGAACACATTTTTTGTAACAACATTAAGTACAACTTAACACATTTTGCTCCATTTTAAAAATAAGAGAAAAAAAGATATAGCAATCTCAAAATAAGGGGGTGTAATGTTCATACTACAATAAAACACAAATTCACATCTATTGTCTATATTCCAAATGTGAAATCTCTGCATCGTTATGTAAGAATTAATCAAAGATCAAAGTGTCATGGCATTTTTCTTTTCAAAATGTACAGTACAACAGTTCAAAAATGCATGAATCAATGTTTGGCTTTCTTTCCGGAAGTGATATCATTAGGGGACTAGATCGAACTGACAAAATTGAAAGTGTCATCAGGTAGTTGATACTGAAAACGAAAGTTTAATAATCCTCTTGTCAAAAGATCACAAATCGAGGGGCTGCAGAGCGAATCCGCCTTGTAGACCATGTAAAAACATGAGAAATTTGGCGTCGTGTTTAGGCCTCTATACCATTTAGAACAAAACGCATATCTCGAGAGCTGGAAATTAGTGATCATAGTGGTAAATCTCCATTTATACTGCCAATACTCCCCCCCCCCCCCCCCCTTCCAAGGGACTGCTATAATTCTACCAAGCTACGACTGGGTTAAAACAATCCAACTATTATTATACAGTCTGCTTGTTTTATCCATAAAGACCGGCATCTCTTTCGGAGTTTATACATCCGGATATACATATAGGCTTTAAAATCACTGGTGTTGTCACACATAAGACATCAAGCTAGATATAGAAGCGTCTTCAATGAACACTGATATTATAAGCACTTTAACCCTTTATGTGCTTTGAGTGTTGATTGGCATAAAAAGAAAAAAAAAATCATAGCGCTTTACACATACAATGTCCAAGAGCCCCTTGGCTTATAGCAGAGAATGGACAGAACTGACATTATTTGGCATAATAAAACTTAGATTTCCGACCATGCTATCTTAATCTAACACACGCATGAAATAAAGCTAGAAGTAGAACCCGACATATTTTGACTGGAAATCGATATTTCACATAACTTCTGGATCCAGAACTACAAAATAGCTTATGTGATGTCATGCTTGAGAAATATGCTGTGGCATTATTATGCGTCACTATGGGAGATGTTACATAAAGATTTTAATAGCCTATAGGACCTACGTGAGAAAAGTTGCGACATTATTTTACGCGTTGACTGTGAAATTCGGCGTTTTGTGGTCAACACATTTCATTTTTACTTTCCATTTCCAAAATAATACAAATCATTACAAAGCAACAGCAATCGCTTCTACAAGCAGGTGACACATGATGTTACACTCTGACTCTGTCACACTCCGTGACAATATCAAACGGTTGTAACACGGCCTCATATCCCAATCTGAACACGCAATCAAATCACTTCAGCCATAAATCCTCTCTTGGTCAAAATCGACTCGCATTATCGCTGTTGTTTGTAGGTCTAGTGATAGAGACAATTGAAACAAAACAAAACAAAAAAACAGGCAGAATTTTTTCATGTCCTCCACACTCCAGTTTGACTGCAGGCTTCGAAAAAACGACAAACAGCTGACAACGCAGCGCATGAGACACAGTATAAGATTTGACTGTATTACGCCACTAAACAATACACTTCATACCTGAACAGACACGAACAGGATGACAATGGCTGCAGCTCGCACTTGGACCTTTCCAAGCCAAGCATCTTCCCCAGTGCTTTGATTCTAGATTCTCTCTTTTTCCAAGATGCAGATTCAACTTCTCAAGTGAGGAGGAAAGGCGAAATGAGTTTTATAGTTTATCACGTGCGATGGAACCAATGAGCGGTGCTATGTTGCTATGGTATAATAAGAGCCTTGTGGCGTTGGCAGGCGCCGTCTCGATTATGGCGAAACAGAGTGTATAGTGTGATGAGTTTTTCACCGCCCCGGTGTTTTAGTGTTGTGTCTGTGAGGTGTGTGTGTGGTATGTGTGTCTGATATTTTGACATGCGCACTGGTGTGTGTGTGTGTGTGTGTGTGTGTGTGTGTGTGTGTGTGCGAGTAAGCGTGTGTGTGAAGCGTATATGTCTGTGTGGGACGGTTTGTGGGTCAGCTCAGGGAGGAGTCACCTTCCTGGTCAGCTAGAGCATGGACCTGGGGGCATTTCATGAAGAAACTTTTCGGATTATTATCTCTCAATCTTCAAAAAACAAAATATATGCTTTTCAGCAACTCCATTGAGGCACTACCTGCCGATATTATATTTGATGGCACACCACTGGAAAATGTTTCTTATATCAAATTTCTGGGAATAACAGTTGATAATAAGCTTTCATGGAAATTTCATATTGATAGTATATGTAAAATTATTTCTCGAAATATCGGTATAATCAACAAGATTAAATTTTGTCTTCCTTTGTCATCCCTGCTTACATTATATTCATCCCTCATATTGCCTTATTTAAATTACGGTATTCTTGTATGGGGAAATACATATCAAACTCTTTTGGATAAAATTACTTCTGCTACAAAAGAAGTCACTGCGTATTTTATGTCACACTGCGTATTTGTCTCATACTGATCCGTTATTTTTTGAAAATAAAATATTTAAAATTAAAGATTTGTATTTGTTTAATTTAGGACAATTTATGTATAATTACAATAAAAATAATCTTCCATATATATTTGAATCAATGTTTTCAAAAAATCAATCTGTTCATAATTATCCTACAAGGCAATCCAACGAATTTCATTTACCATTTTTTAGGACTTTGCTGGCTCAGCAAACCTTCATCTACGAGGGGCCTAAGTATTGGAACTCACTTCCCAACGACATAATAACAGCACAAACTTTGAATTCTTTTAAGAACAAATTGAAATTCTTTCTGTTGAAATCTTATGATATACAATCAAATTAGGTTCGGTTTCATTCTCTCAATCAAGTCGTTTGTTTGTTTGTTTGTTTGTTTGTTTTTACAAGTATTAAGATATCACACAAAAATCATCTTTTAAGGAAAACAATCTGTCTAACATAAGTTTACCTCAGATATTTATTTTATTGTACCAGTAACAGTGAGTCTATTCTCTTTCTCCTTTTTTTTTATATCCGTTCCTATGCATTCATACCGGCATATGCACCCAATCAATCGCAATTTCAAACCAGGGAGCGTTGTATTGTTTTGTTATTGCATTTTAATCATGAAGTACAGTTTACTTGTGTCCAAGATGGCGCGTGTTGTACCATAGTCTCATTTCCCCCTTTTTTTGTTCTTTTTTTTTCTTCTTCCTTTTTCCCCTTCCTAAGTTAATTTCATGTCAGTTGACATTGGTTTCTTTGACTTTGTGTACGTATTTTTTGAGGGTCCCATACCCTACAAGCTTTGCTTTTTAAGTGGGACCCTCCATTTCCATTCTAATCTTTGTATTAGGTATATACCTTAGAAACGAAATTCTGTTGTTACTCGTGACCACTATTACGTTTTCTTTGAAATTGTTATAAATTTGTTCTGTAAATGTATTGTATATATTTTTTCTGTTTATTCAATGGAAATAAAATTGAAATTGAAATTGAAATAAAATGTCCGACAAGTCAATTATATCCGACAAGTTCGGAGAAATCAGCCAATCAGACTAAAGAATTTCTCAAAACTTGTCGGATATAATTGACTTGTCAGATGTTTTATCCGACAAGTTCCTTCATGAAACGCCCCCAGGTCCATGGCTAGAGATACACTGACATTGTTCTTGTTTTCTTCTCTCTCTCTCTCTCTCTCCCTCTCTCTCTCTCTTCAAATAGAGAAAGAGGGAAAAATCTGTTGGGGAATCACTGACGCGTTGAGTTTCGACATTAATGCCGATAATATTTGATGTGATATTTAGCGGCAGAATAAAACCGGCCATCTAGTTGATGACATTTTTAGACTTAAGAAGATTATCATAGGCTTGACAGACAGTGCATATGGACCGTAGTTTTATTTTCTTTTTATCATGAAGAGACCCAAAAAGTGCAGTATATGTATTTCTTTTTAATGCAATAACATGACCATTGTAGGGGAGTGGGATTGACAACAGTAATCAATTCGATATACAGTAATTGCTTAGTAATAACGGTCTCCTCCGCCTTGTGTTTAATTGCCTCAAGATACGATGAAATATTGTTTTATCCATAAAGACCGGCATCTCTTTCGGAGTGTATACATCCGGATATACAGAGGCTTTAAAATCACTGGTGTTGTCACACATAAGACATCAAGCTAGATCTAGAAGCGTCTTCAATGAACACTGATATTATAAGCACTTTAACCCTTTATGTGCTTTGAGTGTTGATTGGCATAAAAAGAAAAAAAATCATAGCGCTTTACACATACAATGTCCAAGAGCCCCTTGGCTTATAGCAGAGAATGGACAGAACTGACATTATTTGGCATAATAAAACTTAGATTTCCGACCATGCTATCTTAATCTAACACACGCATGAAATAAAGCTAGAAGTAGAACTCGACATATTTTGACTGGAAATCGATATTTCACATAACTTCTGGATCCAGAACTATAAAATAGCTTATGTGATGTCATGCTTGAGAAATATGCTGTGGCATTATTATGCGTCACTATGGGAGATGTTACATTAGCCTATAGGACCTAAACGTGAGAAAAGTTGCGACATTATTATACGCGTTGATTGTGAAATTCGGCGTTTTGTGGTCAACACATTTCATTTTTACTTTCCATTTCCAAAATAATACAAATCATTACAAAGCAACAGATATTAGAGCGAGCGCACGCACTCGAGTGCGGCGCTTCTACACTGTATACTCTTTGGTACGAAGTCATGAGTCCGAGAGAGCTGAGAGCGCGAATAGTGTGAAGTGATGGAAATTCGTCATTGATAATTAAGGGTTTATTACCTTTATTGCAGGTACCAGTGGTGATAGGGCGCTATGCATGCTTGACAGTCGGACGCATATTTTTTAGCTCTGCAAATTGCAGTTTAAATCCTATCAAATTTTTAATTTTCTTTGAGGCATCTGCGTTTTAATCGGTGATACTATAGTGTTTTTTATTATGCTGATCCATCTGTGATGGATTTTTATCCTTATGTGTGAGAAATTAGCGAGAAATTTTGACCTACAAATTGGACCAACGTCTGCCCTGAGGTGGAAGCCCAAGCAACACAGCTCTACGGACCGACCTCACGTGTGTGATAGTGCAATCAAGATATTCGTGCATCCAACAAGTAACGCGCCAACATATGTGCCGACCGCCATCTTGGATTTTATGCCTTGTGGGATGTTTTTAAACATTTTTTGTAATAAAAGTATTTGTATGGTTACTAAATAAGTGTTTGTTTTGGGAGTAATTTTTATGAACAACGACAGCCTGCATTATGGCGATTTTACAGTCATTCTGGATCCCAGCCCTAGTAATGATTCTCAGCCTGATTATCAGAACCAGCAGCAGCACAGCTGAACATGAGTGTGGCGTCAACAGAAAAAATCTGCAATCAAATATCTTCCGTGACTACTGGATGGCACCATCTTCCGCCCTTAGTTTTTCGCAGCACAGATTATACAAGCAAGAAAACCAAGTGAGCATGTTCCATTACTCTTTGTATTTGTTGAAGCCAAAATCACCAAGAACAATGTTGAGCGTAAAGAGGGCTAGACTTATGGCCTTTGTGTATGTTTTGCTGTCAGGTGATATTGAACTAAATCCTGGCCCCCGTAAACCAAAGTACCCTTGTGAAATTTGTAAGAAAGCAGCCAAATGGGGACAGAAAGCTGTTGAATGTGAACAGTGCCAGGGATGGTTTCACGCTTTATGCCTGAAAATGAGTGATGACATGTATGATTATTTGTCAGATCATCCATCTTTTTCTTGGATCTGTTCTAATTGTGGAAACCCAAATGTGTCGTTTTTCTCTCTAAGCGCTACCAAGTTAGAACTGTCCAACAGCTTCGACCCATTGACCCAGTTACCAAGTAATGCCATTAACGTTTCATCAGATGATAGACAAGACCTAGACATTGGACAACCTGTTCAAACATCAAGCCCAAACCCAAAACATAAGACTCCAGTGTTTAGCAGAAAGAATGCAGGAGCCAATCCCAAGGACAACTATAAAAGAAGGAACAAACAGAAGCCTGAGTTAACAAAAAGGATGAAAATGATTAATTTGAATTGTCAGAGTATAAAAGCTAAATTATTGAGCTTCGAAGCAGTATTGGCTTGTGAGAACCCAGATGTGGTAATCGGGACTGAGTCTTGGTTAAACACCTCTATTTCTACCGGGGAAATTTTTCCATCATGCTACAATGTTTTCAGAAGAGATAGAGCGACTGATCAGAGAGGTGGTGGAGTTTTCATTGCTGTAAGAGATACCTTCCTTGCGTCAGAAGAGCCACATCTCCAAACAAACTCAGAAATTATATGGGTCTCAATCCATGTGAAAGGAATACCACCCTTGTACATAGGTGCATTTTATAGACCACCATCGTCAAACTTAGAGTACTTGGAAGAGTTGGAATTATCGTTATCAAGAATTCCAAAGAATGCAGCCGTGTGGATCCTTGGTGACTTCAACCTACCACACGTTGACTGGGAATCAACCGTCTTCAAACCTGGTGGCCAGTACCCGGCAGTGAGTAGGAAAGTGATAGATATTATGAATGACAATAACCTACAACAACTTGTTAAAGATCCTACAAGAGCAGAGAATATACTGGACCTGTGCTTCACAAATCGCCCTGCATCTGCAGAATCTGTGAAGGTGGACCATGGTATTAGTGACCATGATATGGTGATTATAGAAGCTGTGTTAAAGCCCAAAGTTAACAGACCACCCAAGCGGAAAGTTTACATTTACAAGAAGGCGAACTTCGAGGAAATCAACAGGGACATGGAAGATTTCAACAAATCCCTCACTCACGATCGCATCTCCTCTTCAAGTACGGAGGAACTTTATACTGACTTTAAAACAGCCCTTCAGTCATCAGTCCAAAGACACATCCCCTCTAAGATGACCTCAAGTCGTTTCTCATACCCATGGATAGACAGATCACTCAAAAGGGACTACAGAAAGAAGAAGAGACTCTACAATAAAGCGAAAAGGTCACAGTCTCCCACTGACCAAGAAGCATTCAAGAAACTGAGAAGAAGTATTGACAGGAGAACCAGGAAGGCATATAAGAACTACTTGAGAGATGTTATCGGGGCCAGCCTAAGAACCGAAAACCCTAAACCTTTCTGGAAATTTATTAAGGCTAAGAGACAAGAAGTAAGTGGAATTCCACCCCTCAAAGTCCGTGGTAATATCATCCCAGGGGCAATGGAGAAAGCAGAGGCATTTAATGAATACTTCTGCTCAGTATTCACTGACGAAGATGACAACATACCAGACCTAGACGGTAGTAATATCCCGGATATAGATGATATTGTGATAACTGAAGAAGGAGTTCGTAAACTGCTTTTGAATATCAACCCGAATAAAGCTGCAGGTCCTGATGGAATACAAGGAAAGGTTCTTAAGGCCTGTGCAGGTAGCATTGCCCCAGCTCTGCAAAAGAGTTTTCAGAAATCCATCTCTACCGGTGATCTTCCCAAGGATTGGCGCACCGCGAATGTAACACCTATCTACAAAAAAGATGATCGTTCCCAACCACAGAGCTACAGACCAGTCTCCTTAACCTCGATCGTTTGCAAATTACTCGAGCACATCATCCATGGCCATATCATGAAACATTTCGAGAGGTTTGGAATTTTAGCTGATCAGCAGCATGGCTTTCGAAAAGGCAGGTCGTGTGAGTCACAACTTTCAGGCTTGGTCGACGACATACAGAAAATTTTGGACAATAGGGGCCAAGTTGATTTAATAATATTGGACTTTAAAAAAGCTTTTGATGTAGTTCCCCATCATCGTCTACTTCATAAGCTTGAATATTTTGGAATTCGAAACAAAATCCATGTTTGGTTGAAGAATTTCCTAAAAAACCGCCACCAGAGAGTTCTTTTGGAAGGGATTACCAGTGGACCCTTACCTGTGAAGTCAGGCGTTCCACAGGGCACAGTGATGGGGCCACTGTTGTTCCTCACCTATGTTAATGATCTACCCAGTAACCTCTCATCTAAAGTACGCCTGTTCGCAGATGATTGTATTTTGTATCGTGGGATTGAAACCTCTTCAGACCAAACTTCACTCCAAGCTGATATTGACACACTTCGGGCCTGGGAACAAAAGTGGCAGATGGGCTTCAATACTTCCAAATGCTTCGTTATGACTGTCACTCACAAATCAAGACCCCCTCAGTTCAGTTACTCCATGGGAAACAACACACTAAGTAGAGTCGATCATCACCCATACCTTGGAGTTGAATTGGCATCGGATCTGTCTTGGACCATGCATATCAACCAAGTAATCAACAAAGCCAACCGCCAGCTTGGTCTGCTGAGAAGGAATTTGTTTAGTTGCGACATACAAACCAAAGCCATAGCTTACATCACCCTGGTACGTCCACTCTTGGAATACTGTCACGCAGTTTGGGACCCAAGTCAACAAAACAACAAACAAGCAATCGAAAAGATCCAAAAAAGAGCTGCAAGATTTGCATGCTACAATTATGACAGATCAGCTAGTGTAACAAATATGATGAAGCAACTGGAATGGGAAAGCCTCGAGAGACGTAGAATCAAATCTCGCCTTCTCATCATCTATAAAGAGACCCAAGGATTAATCCCCAGCAATATTAAACATCTGCAAAGCTCTAATTTAACCAAGAGAAAACCAACCACACGACACTCCTCCAAGAAATTTGTGTACGACCATATAAGAGCAAATAAGAGCTGCTACCGGCAGTCTCTATACCCAAGGACAATCCCCCAGTGGAACAACCTCCCAGATAATGTCAGAGAAGCTTCTACAATCCAAAAATTTAAAGACCTTCTTGAAAATATCAAGTTTGAATAAGATATGCCTCCGACTCAAGCATATATTGCTACCTACATGTACGGGATAGCCACACCAGGCGTTTGTACATCAAGGATATCAAGATCAAGATCAAGATCAATCGCTTCTACAAGCAGGTGACACACGATGTTACACTCTGACTCTGTCACACTCCGTGACAATATCAAACGGTTGTAACACGGCCTCATATCCCAATCTGAACACGCAATCAAATCACTTCAGCCATAAATCCTCTCCTGGTCAAAATCGACTCGCATTATCGCTGTTGTTTGTAGGCCTAGTGATAGAGACAGTTGAAACAAAAAAACAGGCAGAATTTTTGCATGTCCTCCACACTCCAGTTTGACTGCAGGCTTCGAAAAAAACGACAAACAGCTGACAACGCAGCGCATGAGACACAGTATAAGATTTGACTGTATTACGCCACTAAACAATACACTTCATACCTGCACAGACACGAACAGGATGACAATGGCTGCAGCTCGCACTTGGACCTTTCCAAGCATCTTCCCCAGTGCTTTGATTCTAGATTCTCTCTTTTTCCAAGATGCAGATTCAACTTCTCAAGTGAGGAGGAAAGGCGAATTGAGTTTTATAGTTTATCACGTGCGATGGAACCAATGAGCGGTGCGAAGTTGCTATGGTATAATCAGAGCCTTGTGGCGTTGGCAGGCGCCGTCTCGATTATGGCGAAATAGTTGTGAGGTGTGTGTGTGTGGTATGTGTGTCTGATATTTTGACATGCGCACTGGTGTGTGTGTGTGTGTGTGTGTGTGTGCGAGTAAGCGTGTGTGTGAAGCGTATATGTCTGTGTGGGACGGTTTGTGGGTCAGCTCAGGGAGGAGTCACCTCCCTGGTCAGCTAGAGCATGGACCTGGGGGGCGTTTCATGAAGGAACTTTTCGGATAAAATGTCCGTCAAGTCAATTATATCCGACAAGTTCGGAGAAATCAGCCAATCAGTCTAAAGAATTTCTCAAAACTTGTCGGATATAATTGACTTGTCAGATATTTTATCCGACAAGTTCCTTCCTGAAACGCCCCCCAGGTCCATGGCTAGAAATACACTGACATTGTTCTTGTTTTCTTCTCTCTCTCTCTCTCTTCAAAGAGAGAAAGAGGGAAAAATCTGTTGGGGAATCACTCACGCGTTGAGTTTCGACATTAATGCCGATAATATGTGATGTGATATTTAGCAATAGAATAAAACCGGCCATCTAGTTGATGACATTTTTAGACTTGTTAAAGATTATTATAGGCTTGACAGACAGTGCATATGGACCGTAGTTTTGTTTTCTTTTTATCATGAAGAGATCCAAAAAGTGCAGTATATGTATTTCTTTTTAATGCAATAACATGACCATCTGACCATTGTAGGGGAGTGGGATTGACAACAGTAATCAATTCGATATACAGTAATTGCTTAGTAATAACGGTCTCCTCCGCCTTGTGTTTGTCAGATATTTTATCCGACAAGTTCCTTCCTGAAACGCCCCCCAGGTCCATGGCTAGAAATACACTGACATTGTTCTTGTTTTCTTCTCTCTCTCTCTCTCTTCAAATAGAGAAAGAGGGAAAAATCTGTTGGGGAATCACTGACGCGTTGAGTTTCGACATTAATGCCGATAATATTTGATGTGATATTTAGCGGCAGAATAAAACCGGCCATCTAGTTGATGACATTTTTAGACTTAAGAAGATTATCATAGGCTTGACAGACAGTGCATATGGACCGTAGTTTTATTTTCTTTTTATCATGAAGAGACCCAAAAAGTGCAGTATATGTATTTCTTTTTAATGCAATAACATGACCATCTGACCATTGTAGGGGAGTGGGATTGACAACAGTAATCAATTCGATATACAGTAATTGCTTAGTAATAACGGTCTCCTCCGCCTTGTGTTTGTCTCAAGATACGATGAAATATTGGATATGCGCATAATAAAAATCATACACGTGAGTATATCTATTTCTTTTGTCAGTATTGTTGCTATATTATGTTGTTAATGAATATTGTTTGTTTTGTCATATGATTTCATTTGTAGAATTCACTGGAAGTAGAGAAATAAAACAATGAAATTTAACTGAATATCTTTTCAGTACTATGATACAAATTGTTAGCAAATTAGATGTCTGTTTCTGCGTTCTTTCTTTTCTCCTCCGACCACTTTCTTTATAGATGTCTGTATACTAACCAGTGCCAAGGGAAGAAGATGTTGAATATTTCGGCTCTCATAATAAGGTTATAGGTAATCCATATTTCTGTTTCATACTGTTTCTGTTATACTTTCTTGAATTAGTTGCAAAATAAGAATCGCCGATTGAGCGAAGTGTATGCACAGCTTCCAACGTGCATGCCTGGTTGCTCTGCGCACAAAATATGAAAGCGGTACTAATCTAACAAGACGGGCTGCGAAAGCGGGGCTGCGAAATCAGCACGGTATCAGACGGGGCGTGTTCGGGACTAGCCGTAGTGGCAGTTTGGCTATTCCGAGCAAGACGTATTATCTCGGGAGCTGAAATGGGCTTGAAAAAAGGGTGTCGTAAAAGTGGCACATTCCCAGAAAATGCAACACTCTGTGACATCATGCGTTGGTGTTTCATTGTGCGTAGTTGATGCGACATTTATCGGCCTAATATCCCTATCTAAACACGCAATCAAATCACTTAAGCCATAGATTTCCTACTGGGCAACAATCACAGTGCTAATCACACTATCACTATTGATTGGAACCACTATTAAAGCGGTGTGAAGTCATGGCATCGGTGGTATTGGTCAGGGAGGTGTCTCACCTCCCTGTATTCATTAACCGCCTCGACTATCGGGAAATGTGGACGGCAAGGAAAGAAAGCATGTCTGATTCTGTTTCGTATCACTTCCTCGCTAATAATTTTGTTACAAAATCAATCTTCTGCTGTTGATTTTGTTGCCCTTGTCTCTGTGTGTGACGGTTTGGGGGTGAAGGTTGAGATACATTATAGTTCTTGTTTCCTTCTCTCTCTCTCTCTCTCTCCCTCTTTCTCTCCCTCTCTCTCTCTCTCTATCTTCTTTACTTCTACCACTCTCTTGGGAGGAAAAAAAAATCACTTGCGGAATTGCTCACAAAGTTGGCTTCACCTAAGAACAGGAGCCTCGAAACGCACGCACACACACATACCAGGGATCACCTCCCTGCACTTACATACATACACACACACACTTCTGGCTAGTCACAAAAAAAAAAAAAAAAAAAAAATCGGGAAAAATTCGGGAAAAAAATCGGGAAAGAAATTACAACATCCATGATTTTAATTTTCCAAAGATTCCGCCCTTGGATTCTTCCCGTCTAAGCGGGGGGCTTGACGTTGACACCCCCACCCCCCGACACCCCCCCCCCCCGGAAAAATGTCCCTGAAGAATATGTTAATTGTATGTGTATGAGACATATGCAATAGAAATTTCCCATTTTTTCACACGGATCGGATGTCTGAAGTGTCAAGGAATATTTCTACCAAGTTTCAAGTCAATCCGACTCAACATGACGTCATATCTCGAGAGCTGGAAATTATTGATCATAGTGGTAAATCTCCATTTATACTGCCAATATCACCCCCCCCCCCCCCCTTCCAAGGGACTGCTATAATTCTATCAAGCTATACTGGGTTAAAACAATCCAACAATTATGATACAGTCTGCTTGTTTTATCCATAAAAATCGGCATCTCTTTCGGAGTGTATACATCCGGATATACATAGGCTTTAAAATCACTGGTGTTGTCACACATAAGACATCAAGCTAGATATAGAAGCGTCTTCAATGAACACTGATATTATAAGCACTTTAACCCTTTATGTGCTTTGAGTGTTGATTGGCATAAAAAGAAAAAAAAAATCATAGCGCTTTACACATACAATGTCCAAGAGCCCCTTGGCTTATAGCAGAGAATGGACAGAACTGACATTATTTGGCATAATAAAACTTAGATTTCCGACCATGCTATTTTAATCTAACACACGCATGAAATAAAGCTAGAAGTAGAACTCGACATATTTTGACTGGAAATCGATATTTTACATAACTTCTGGATCAAGAACTATAAAATAGCTTATGTGATGTCATGCTTGAGAAATATGCTGTGGCATTATTATGCGTCACTATGGGAGATGTTACATTAGCCTATAGGACCTACGTGAGAAAAGTTGCTACATTATTATACCGTTGACTGTGAAATTCGGCGTTTTGTGGTCAACACATTTCATTTTTACTTTCCATTTCCAAAGTAATACAAATCATTACAAAGCAACAGCAATCGCTTCTACAAGCAGGTGACACATGATGTTACATTCTGACTCTGTCACACTCCGTGACAATATCAAACGGTTGTAACACGGCCTCATATCCCAATCTGAACACGCAATCAAATCACTTCAGCCATAAATCCTCTCCTGGTCAAAATCGACTCGCATTATCGCTGTTGTTTGTAGGCCTAGTGATAGAGACAGTTGAAACCAAAAAAAAAAAAAAAAAAAAAAAAAAAAAAAACAGGCAGAATTTTTGCATGTCCTCCACACTCCAGTTTGACTGCAGGCTTCGAAAAAAAACGACAAACAGCTGACAACGCAGCGCATGAGACACAGTATAAGATTTGACTGTATTACACCACTAAACAATACACTTCATACCTGAACAGACACGAACAGGATGACAATGGCTGCAGCTCGCACTTGGACCTTTCCAAGCATCTTCCCCAGTGCTTTGATTCTAGATTCTCTCTTTTTCCAAGATGCAGATTCAACTTCTCAAGTGAGGAGGAAAGGCGAATTGAGTTTTATAGTTTATCACGTGCGATGGAACCAATGAGCGGTGCGAAGTTGCTATGGTATAATCAGAGCCTTGTGGCGTTGGCAGGCGCCGTCTCGATTATGGCGAAACAGAGTGTATAGTGTGATGAGTTTTTCACCGCCCCGGTGTTTTATAGTGTTGTGTCTGTGAGGTGTGTGTGTGGTATGTGTGTCTGATATGTTGATATGGGCACTGGTGTGTGCGTGTCAGATATTTTGACATGCGCACTGGTGTGTGTGTGTGTGTGTGTGTGTGTGTGTGTGTGTGTGTGTGTGTGCGAGTAAGCGTGTGTGTGAAGCGTATAATATATGTCTGTGTGGGACGGTTTGTGGGTCAGCTCAGGGAGGAGTCACCTCCCTGGTCAGCTAGAGCATGGACCTGGGGGCGTTTCATGAAGGAACTTTTCGGATAAAAATGTCCGACAAGTCAATTATATCCGACAAGTTCAGAGAAATCAGCCAATCAGACTAAAGAATTTCTCAAAACTTGTTGGATATAATTGACTTGTCAGATATGTTATCCGACAAGTTCCTTCCTGAAACGCCCCCCAGGTCCATGGCTAGAGATACACTGACATTGTTCTTGTTTTCTTCTCTCTTTTTTTTTCTCTCTCTCTCCCTCTCTTTCTCTCTTTGAAGAGAGAGAGAGAGATCCAAAAGTGCAGTATATGTATTTCTTTTTAATGCAATAACATGACCATTGTAGGGGAGTGGGATTGATAGCAGTAATCAATTCGATATACAGTAATTGCGGTCTCCTCCGCCTTGTGTTTGCCTCAAGATATTATGAAATATTGAATATGCGCATAATAAAAATCATACACGTGAGTATATATATTTCTTTTGTCAGTATTGTTGCTATATTATGTTGTTAATAAATATTGTTTGTTTTGTCATATGATTTCATTTGTAGAATTCACTGGAAGTGGAGAAATAAAACAGAATGAAACTGAATATCTTTTCATTACTATGATACAAATTGTTAGCAAATTAGATGTTTGTTTCTGCGTTCTTTCTTTTCTCCTCCAACCACTTTCTTTATAGATGTCTGTATACTAACCAGTGCCAAGGGAAGAAGATGTTGAATATTTCGGCTCTTATAATAAGGTTATATAAGGTAATCCACATTTCTGTTTCATATGTTTCTGTTATACTTTCTTGATTTAGTTGCAAAATAAAAATCGCCGATTGAGCGAAGTGTGCACAGGTTGCAACGTGCATGCCTGCTTGCTCTGCGCACGAAATAATAAAGCGGCACTAGTCAAAATGGCACAGTATTGACGGGCTGCGAAACGGGGCTGCGAAACGGGACTGCATCAACGCGGCATCAGACGCGGGGCTCGTTCGGGACTCTCCGTAGTGGCAGTTTGGCCATTCCGAGCAAGACGTATTATCTCGGGAGCTGAAATCAGCTTGAAAAAAAAGTGTGTCGTGAAAGTGGCACATCCCCATAATTATGCAACACTCTTGTGACATCATGCGTTGGTGTTTCGTTATGCGTATAATTAAGTGATGTGACATTATCGGCCTAATATCCCTATTTGAACACTGGCCAACAATCACAGTGCTAATCATAGATAGACACTATCACTGTTACTTGTAGGTCTATTGATGGAGAAAAGATATGGAATGGCAGGCAGAATTTTTGCATAAAAGTAGCCTATGTCCTCTACACTCCAGTTTGACTGCATCGTCAGGCTTTTGAAAAACGAGGAAACAGCGGACTATGTATGATACGTAGCCCATTAAGAAGCGGGAGAAGGAAAGGTAATCAATATGGCACAATATCGTGACAAAATTGTCTGTATAGGTGTAAATAGGATGGCAATGGCTACAGATTGGAGTAGGACGTTTTCAACCATCTTCTCCAGTGCTTTAATTCCACAATTTTCTCGCATTCAGAGATGCAAATGCAACTTTTCAAATGAGGGGCAAAGGCAAATTGAGTTTGGTTGAGTTTAATTGTTACTGGCAATGGAACCACTACTCGGTGTGAAGTCATGGCGTCGTTGGTATTGAGTAGCCGCCTCGACTTTCGCAAAATGTGGACGACAAGAGCTCATGGCGTGTTTACACCGAGCACGGTACGGGCAACGGGCTGGGTGTTTTGTTATGGTGCGCCAAAAGAAAGCATGTCTGGTTCTGTTACAATATCACTTCCCCGCTAATAGTTTTGTTACAAAATCAATCTTCTATTATTGATTTTGACATAAGAACAACATTTTTGGTGATTTTGCACCGAATTACTAAACCAGATATGGTTCATTTTGGCGCACCAAAGCAAAACACCCGACCCGTTGCAATGCGCCACTAGGCCGATGAATGTATTGTCCTTGCCGGTGTGTGTGTGCAGGGAGGGGGTTCCATCTTACAGAAGGAAAGGTTCCGAAATCATGGAATATAGCAAAAGTAATGTCACTTCATAAAACTAGAGATACATTAAAACGGGATAACAATATTGGCCGATTTCTTCCCCACCTCTTCGATGTTAGAGCGCATATTTCGGACGTACCTCCAAGGTACAAATTAACAGCACACAGTTCAGTTTTGATTCACTCTACTGTGGAAGGCCGGAAGATGCAAATCATGTCTGAACTATTATGCGCTCAACAACGAAATATAAGGTGGTAAAGAAAATCTTATACTGCCTCGTTGGTCATTGTAATTATTTTCTTCAAACAACTGCTTAGAGTATTTTTATCATAGGCATAAAGTAGCAGTTGTTAGAGAGCAAATCAAATCATCGGATATAAATAGTGACAAAAGTCTGTCATGTCTGTTATTGTATAGTTCGAGAAAAGGTGTGACCCAATACCCGTTCAAACCTCTCTGTTATCAAGGCCTTCTATTGCTCTGTATATTCACTACAGACATTAGTGACGTTATCAGTTAGAGTTGGAAATTAGATGCTATATTGAGAACACCAAAATCAGTTTTCTGACAGTAAAACTCTCGATTACAGCCAAATGTTTCCTTGAGAACACTTTCACGACATAATAGTTGCAAGATAAAACCATACGGATTGAGCGCAAGTGTTCTCATGTTGCAGCGTGTATGTTTTGCTTGTGAAAGATGAAGGCGAAAGTGAGTGGCAAAGTTCGACTGGCAGTGAAAGCGAAGCGCTGCAGCAGACGTGGAGTGTTCGGAGCTCTTCGCTGCGTAGAGCCCCGAACAGGCCACGTCCTTTGCCATGGCGGCAGTTTAGCCATTTCGAGCAAGACGCATTAGCTTGGCTGAAATGGGCTTCAAAAGGAAGAGTATCCCCATATGGTTATAAACTAGTTCGGAGTCAGCTCATGTGTTCATGGATACAAGTTAATGACCTTTCTGTTTTCTCAGTTAAGTGTAGGCACTTCACTCGTTTTCAAACCGACATAATAATCTTATACCCTCCTCTATGGAACAATAAGTTTATGGAATTCATCAATCATGTTCAAAAGAGAGGATGAACTTCGTAGACCACGTGGCCCGAATGGTCCGTCACACACCTTGTGAAAGCATCCATTTCATTAGTTTGCG
The DNA here is from genome assembly GCA_033980235.1 of Diadema setosum. NCBI lineage: Eukaryota > Metazoa > Echinodermata > Echinoidea > Diadematoida > Diadematidae > Diadema > Diadema setosum. The sequence continues at coordinate 31,959,566 of CM067064.1, read as the reverse complement.
TGGAATGTATTAAGAATCTTTTTTATATTGTTAGCAAATACACTTGTTGTCAATTGGATGTATTAAATGGCAAACACCATTTGTATTGTAAGTATAATCTTGAATTATCATTGTGGCATATCATCTCCGTGAATTCAAAGACTAACATGCCTTGACGGTACAATACAATACGTTTTCTGACAATGCGGGACGTAAAAAAAAAAAAAAAGCCGCAACAATTTGTTGCCAATTGTCACATGGACGGACTTAAATAATACTCAATCACACTCGTGCCATTCACTTTAATGTACAATTTAATATAAGCATTTGTGGAATATTTACAGGACTGAAATCGAGGAGTTGTGACCAACATAAATGCAAAATCAAAATTCTGAGTGAGATAAATTAAATTACAATACTCTTATATTCGACAACCATGTAAACGGGACCCTGCCTTGGTCCGGTTCCACTTGTAATTTTGGCTTGACACTTGTTCAGAATGCTTATAACAGCTTCACTATCAATTCGTTGTCCCTGACAATACCACTATCTGCTATCAAACGCAACACTATTTGGTTCACACCACCGTAGTGCTGATCCTGAGATAACCAGCCTGCACGCACGACGGTTTACCGCGGTTATAACACTTGGCTTCAATTACACTGCTTCCGTTTACATCCGGGTTCTGTGCTAACCCGCAATTATCCTGGAGTATATAAATACCAATATTCAAATTATGTGCATATTATATTCATCTTTTTACCAATTTAACATGACCTTCATCTCTCTACTTCAGCGACACTTCCACGTCATAATCAATCATATCTACAGGGTGTCGTGCACCCGCCGGTTCATCGCTCACCTGCGTTGTCCACAGAGTCACCTTAATTGTCAAGCTATTCGCTTCCAGAACATAACTGATTCGTGGGTGGAGGAGCGTCCTTGTATGCGAGGTTGCTATTTTAGCTCCCAAGTGTCGCGAGGACCCGCGTTCCGTATTCACTGGCGTCCAAGTTTCTCCCTAGCGAGGGGCGGACACAGTCACTCGGCTGGGAATGCGTCGGCCTGAGAGTGGACTCGACCTCGGCCTCGGCGCCATCTACAAAATTATTTAAATGCAACATATACCAATGGGGTGTGGTCTACTCACGCACACAAAAAGGATTCTCAGCTTAAACTCCTGACATCACAGCGAAAATTTGAGAACTGCATTATCATACAAAATTCACATAATGAAATGTTTCAAACATTGGAAATATAACAGTCCATAGCTTATCAAGCATCACCGCATCGTTTTCAAAAACTGTACACCATTATAATATACTTTATCACTTATTCACGGGGTTCTCCGGGGATGTGGTGCCCTGAAACACATTCACATCCTTGTACACGACAAAGCAGAAATCAAATCGCAATTTAACTTACCAATGACCGGTGTAATATAACCAAAATGCCTCTTCTTCTTGTCTACTGGAAGGCTGCAAAGGCTGTTGGAATATGCCTCCTGGCAGCAAACAAAATCTGAACTCTAATCAGCCAGTATACAGGCTGACGGTAAGGTGGACGGACGGCTCCTAGCCGCAACCGAAATTGGGGTTAGACACAAAATTATCTTGCCAACTGGCGCCTGGGTGTGACAGGTTGGTTTCCTGCCATCACGGAGCTAACTCAGTGTTCTCTCGGTGAAAACAAAATGGTGTCTGCCCCGAAAGGATCCAACTCTTCTGTTAAATTGCTACTCGACTATACAGCACTCTCCCGGAACTGGAGCTATTTCCTGTCTTTTCTTTCTACATTAATTGACATGCAAAAATAAATGAACTCCTCTCGGTCATCGATGGCGCGACTTGTAAAACATTTACACTTGTCCTAGCACTTTCTCTCTCTCACTCTCGCTTTCTCTCTCGCTCACTCACTCGCACTCTTTGTCTCGTCATCCCTACACGTAAACATGTTTGTCTAGTTGAATGACCGATAGGTGATGTACATGAAACAACCTGGAAATGCATTTTCAATGTGACACCAATGATTGTTGTGTGTTTGCTTTTTGAAGAAATAGTGTGTCTATTTTTAGCCTGAATGTCCACACGGACGTGGAACTGGAGCGGGGCTCTCTCTCGCTCTCTTCCTCCCTCCTTCTCTCCCTCTCTTTCTTTTATTGTTTTCTCTGTCTGTCTGCCTGTCTCTCTCACTCTCCACCTCTCTCTCCGTCTATCTCTCCATCTCTCTCTCTCCCCTTCTATCTTCTCTTCATATATCTCTCTCTTTGGAGAGAGAGATATATCTACTGCATGCATGTGGAATTACTCACGCAGTTAGATTATATGAACAGAATCTGTTATACATGTTGTATGTGTATGAGACACACACAGGAGAGGAAAGCTATGTCTTAATGGGCGGAGAATAAAAGATTGAATTTGTAATTAATGTTATAGGACACTCAATATCAGGAAACATCAGGGGGGTGTTTCATCAACGTTTGTCAGCGCTGACAAGTTGTCAGCGCTGACAATTTTAGCAAAATCCTTGGTTTTGATTGGCTGAGATGCTTTGGTCACTGACTGTTACTATGGTGATTGTCAGCGATGACAACTTTTTGCGCTGACAAACGTTGATGAAACACCCCCCAGGTAAACGGACTGAGATGGTCATAATTATACTTTGGTCATGAGTCCATAGCATCCACAGTCTATAGGGGTGCAGTGTGTGTGTGTGTGTGTGTGTGTGTGTGTGTGTGCTTGTATACGTCTGTGAAAGAGAGAGAATGTAGGTGTGTGTGCGCGTGTGTGTGTATACATTCACATATCACACAATTAATGTTTTAAAAAATGGGCAAACTTCATCTCGTTTTTATGTATACTTCGGGTCATGGTAGCTTTATTTCAGCACAACTTAAAATTAAACAACGCTGGGTAAAAATACTCAAAATGAGAGCTACCTATGACAAGTCAGCACTTCTTGAACTCCAATTTCAGACACCCCTTGCCAAAAGCAGGGAGGTGAAAGAAATCTGTGCACACTAAACAACCCTCAAAATCTGGATTCTGCAGACAAAATTAATACTAGAGACCTGATTACATTCAGGATGGTCATTTCATTCAGAGCAATACAATACAATCTCCAGTCCGTGTATAGTAATAAAAACCTGACACCGAAAAACAAGATCAGTAGCCGTGTATCCCCTGTTAATTCATTATGTACAACTATCATAAACATCACCTATTTGATTCCTCTATGAACATAACCTCATTGACCACCAAACCAAATCCAAGGAATTGCTAAAAGCCAGAAGCAAAACAAAGCTGCAATCATAATTTCCTAGGAATTTACCAAACAAACAAAAAATAATTATCACCAACTTTAAATCCATTGCTATCTTCCACCGTGATTTCCAGCATTGGTTTAGTGAAAGATGTGCTTTTACTTAGAACTTAAATATTTTCCCATTTACAGTTACACGCTACAGGCAAACAGTCAGTCATTGATTATGTCAATACCATTTGCATCGCGATTTCTGCGAGGCAGCTGTATACTCGGTAAGGGAGACATCAGATTAGGATTGCTAGATTTGCTACGAAGATTCAATGTTATATCCTTCAACTTAAGGCTTTATTCAGGCATGACATCACACAAGACGTAGTGTTATAAGTGTTCCCTTCCAATCTCTCTCAACACTCAGAGAATATTAAATATGTATATACGAAAACTATGACCATCCTGTTAAATACCGTATGTTTTCAACAACAAAAAATCAACGGTAAGTTTCGCAACGATAACTTTAAAAATAGTGAATCAATCCAAACGCAATTTTAAGATATGAAACTATAACTCATTGCCCACATCTTATAGAAAACCCCATTCAATTTGCTTCACTGGTCAAAGAGAAATGCGGATTTTTGTAGAGCATGTCAGGAATCCCTTACCTCCAAGTTCTGTCTATCGTGTTTACGCGTAAATATGCAGTTCCAAGAGCACAGTCTGAAGAGCATCCAAGTGCTAAACTTGGAAGAATCAGACTCATGACATGCTTTACAACAATCCACAATTCTGTGTGATCTCTTACCCAAATTTAATGGAGTTTTCTGCAAAATAGATTTAAGATGTTATATTTTAAACCCTGACGTAGCATTTAGACAGTTTAATCACATTGGGTGCTATCAATGCAAAAATCCGATTATAAGTTGTTGTGTTTTGTTTTTTGTTTTTTGTTTTTTTGGGAGGGGGCATTCGATACAGCACATAATACCATCTGTGTGCAGAAAATGTACGAGAACTCCGCCCACCGTGTAAAACAAAGCACTTATACTATTTAAATCTCTGTACAGGATATGTACAAGGAGAACTCTGACCACCCTGTATGGACAGTATAAGTATAGCACATCAGTGTGGAGGGTTTAGCCTTATATACTTATATATTTTGAATATAAAAGACAGACGTTTGTTTCTTCTATGGGCACAAAGTAAACATTGCTTGGAGAGGGAGAGAAACGTACTAAGTTTGGTCATACTGCAAAGGAGATCAGGGAAATATTTGAAACTAATGTGTTTGAGACGAAATGTTTTCATTTTGAGTTGAACGCAAAGTAAGACAATCAGACTTAGACAACCTATTATTCAGAAATTGTGTTTTTTGCAAAGCCAGGGACTTTTTTCCCCCAGGAATTTCGGTTAGCCTCATGAATGTTAAAATGGGATGGGAAAGTGGATCAGTTATGGGGCTGAGCATGGAACTACAAGCTCGATGGTCTGAGCAGAATGAGAAGCAAATTGCCTGAAACATGCAATTAATTTTTTTAAGGATTTTATTTTAACACCAAATTAACACAGAATTGCGATGACTCATTTTGGATTGCTCACATCAATCAAAGTTTCGTACTCTGCAGCTTTCCTTTTTGATGCCGAACTGTTAACCACAATAACCACAAACTAAATTTTTTTCATGACAATAGATCAAGATTATTATACACCTCATCGAACAATTCTACACCAGGCGTAACATAGTACACTTAGTGTTAGATTTGGTTAGACTTGGTGTTAGATTAACACGATCGGTTGTCACTTCAAAAGATAAAATTGTTTTGATTTTTTAATAGTTAGTTAGTCAGTGTTCTTCTTGTTGATTTTGAACTTCAACAAAACGATCAAGAACTTTCCGATAAAGTATTAAATTTTGTAAAGAAAGGTGTGAACACATTTACACCACAGTAACACCAGTTGGTGTGGTCTTCTATTGACACTGTGCAGGTATCACCATAACACCATGTGGTGTCATTGTTCAATTAAACACCAGCGCTGTGTCAAAATAACACAAGCTACAGTGTCATATTAACACCAAGAAGTGTCAGGTGAACACTTTTCAACACAATCACAACATAAAATTTCTACACCTGTGAGTGTGGTCCTCTATATTGACACTTGATCGGTGTTAGATTTAACGCACATGGTGTTAAATCTTACACTGATTTTTTTTTTACAGTGTAAACGATAATAGTTTAATAATAGACTATGATAAGTTATCAAAATCCCCCTTAATATAATGGTGTGCTATATCATTCCAAAGGCAGATATTTGTTTCTTTTTCTTTTTCCTTTTTTTTAAACTACACAACAGTATCTGGGAGGGGAGTCGTCTCAATGGTTTCTAATACTGCATTTTAATTGTCAGATGTGGAAGGATCAGTCGAGACCTTAGACCACTTGGTGGTGACTCGTCTGTAACATGCAACAATACGCCTTTTGCAACTGATTGACAAATTGCCCTACATCGACGTAAATAAGCACTGAATTGATCAGTGTTTTAGTAGTAGCCATGATAAAAAAAAAAAAAATCATGGGCGTACATACTCGATTTTTTAACATGGCTACTACTAAAACACTGATCAATTCAGTGCTTATTTACGTCGATGTAAGGCAATTTTTCAATCAGTTGCAATGAAAACATCTCGACGGAAGAATTTCATGAATTTGAATACGCCTTTTGTTCCACCATCCAAAGAAACCAAAAGCAACGAAAGCAAGGACGACCACGAAGAGAACTACAATCCACGTTGTGCCGTGTGATGGCTCGGATGTCGTCATCGCGTCTATCCAATGAGTTGTAGTTAGTAAGCTAGGCCATTTAGTGGTTGTGGTATGGTGCGTTATTGGGATATCTGTATACAAGTGAAAAGACATTCAAGAGATGTACAATTTCACAAGTTTGACGGAAAACCATTCAGGATGAAAGTTTTCACAACATTAACTGTATCCTTAATCAGATTTTCCCATTCCAGGGATGCTGCATAACTTGCAGCCCAGAGAGTATTCCCAGCATGACTGTCACAACTGCCTACTTGAAAATCATCTCTTTTCATCCGACCTTTTCATATTTCTCTCATATTTATGTATGAATATTGTACGTTATGATATCACTGTGCATATCATTCGTTGTCTTTATAAGTTGTCTTTAACCAATTTTCTGGGATTTTTATGTGATTCTTTAACCGTATACAGGTAGTTTGGTTTGACGTATGAAGAAAAGCATCTTATCTTATGCGGAAAACTAATGAAGAGAAGTCGCCGATCTTATTCACGCCTATTATATGCTACCTATATATTATGCTGAATTGCTTTAATCTATTATCTCCATCAGGTTCAGAATCATTCTTGACTTTGTCCGGCTAAAGATATCTCAAACCACATCTTTGAAGTTGGTCACTTCCTGCTTTACGATGAATTTGAAGGAGTGCAAGAGACGTACCTTGACTCATGACCATAGACCGAAATGTTTTCATGGGGTGCAAGAATATAATTGCTCGGTTTTGGGGAACACGCAAGCGATGGGAGAACGTGGGAGGGGTATCCCCCCCCCCCCACCACACACACACAAGGTAGTTTTTGCGTTTTGTATTGATATGTGGTGCGATGAACGCCTTCCATGCCTTCGCCAGTAGAACACGCAGACACACATACTAGTACACACACAAAACACAGGTGTCTCAAATGAGATGACAATTGGAACACCCATACAAACGACCGGCCGAGAAATGTTATTCGAAAACGTAACTTTCAGACCTTTACAATTAATTTTCTCTATGATAAACACCATAGCATTTATAGAATTGCTCCAGTGTATCAAAGATCACACCAACTGAATTATAATGTAAATAAAAATCAACAGAAATCGTCTGCATATAATGCTAATTTGCATTCATTTGGTCCAAAAGAGACAAATTCGAATTGTGACGTGTTTCTACATCACTGTGTGTGTCTTACTGCAGCCCACTGACTTATCAGAGCAGAGTAACGCAGGCCCGTAGCCAGGATTTTTCAAGGGGGGGTGCGGTCACTAAAAAAACGGACCTTCGGTACCAATACCAATGATGACACACACACACACACACACACACACACACGCTATATATATATATATATATATATATATATATATATATATTCTTTGGACGACCGAACTACAAAAGTTGTATAAGAATTTGCGCGCGAAGCGCGCCGCAAATTGTGAATTTTGACTGTTTTAATGACGTTTTAAAGTCTCGAGGAAATTTGTATTTTTGTCTGTTGCATGCAATCGCGTTACGGTATTTCATCTAGGAAATAGTAAAAACTCATTTTGCCAGGAAGTTGCAAAGTTTAATTGTGTTCGAGACTCTGCGCGCGTAGCGCGCCGCAAAATTGAGAATAGTGATTTTCCTGGTGTTGTTTTAACTTTTATTTTTTCTATTGTATACCCGCGTTAGCAGGCCTGAAGCCTGGTATGCGAGTTTGTCAAAAACGAAAATAAATAAGTAAATTTTTAAAACAAAATGAATTGTAAATGTGAACCATTTGTATTTTGCCTCCTTGTGGTAGGATATTTCCACCATTTCCGAACTTTCAAATAATCATTTTAGATTAATAATATTAAAGGTAGTAGATCCGATTCGCAAACATCTCCAATATCAGTCAAATGTCATATTAACCATCATGCTAAGAAGGTTTTCTTTGTGAAATTTGGAGGTCAGTGAAATTCAAAAATTAAACATCCGTTAGCCATTGGAAGAAGTTGAGTGCAAATTCAGACCTCAGGCTTAGTGCTCAGATGTTTTCCTATTTGATTTGATCTGTCTTACTGTGCACACTAAGATACATACTGGAATGGTTATTTCTTATCTATTAAATTATAGTAGGTTATTTGGTTACTAGCTGTCTCTGGGCATTTTCGAATTTGGGCTGCAAACAGTGGCGTATCTAGGGAAAACGGCGCCCGGGGCAAGCACGAAAACTGCGCCCCTAATTTCTGAAAAAAAAAGTGTTCAACCCCTACCCCATCCCGGCAGGGACTTTAAACAAAGTCCGCATGATGCTTTTTCAAGCACTTAAAAGGGATATTTTTGAGGGTGATTTAAATGTAATGAATTTTGATAGATTTTGGCGAGCGAGCGCAGCGAGCGAGCCGAAAATTTTTGTATTTCAGCTTACAAAACATGGAATTTTTGTCATTTTTTGCTTACCAAATCTTACAATTCTAATCAAGATATAGTGACAGCCTTATAGATATCGATTTATACCAAAAGAACTGAGGACTTAAAAAAGTACTCTAAATTAGTGCGCGCGAGTGTGCTGAAATTTGTAAATGTCCTCGTCATCATCACGTATTGTTCTTATATTTTTTTTTATATAAATTTTGGCGAGCGAGCGCAGCGAGCGAGCCGAAAATTTTTGTATTTCAGCTTACAAAACATGGAATTCTTGTCATTTTTTGCTTATTAAATCTCACAATTATAGTGACGACCTTATAGATAACGATTTATACCAACAAACTGAGGACTTGAAAAAATACTCTAAATTAGTACGAGCGAGTGAGCCGAAATTTGTATATTTCTGCGTCATCATTACGTTTTTTTTTTCTTATCTTTTTTGATTTTTTTCTTGCGCCCCCCTTCCCCGTATGTTCGAAACCGTTGGCGTCCTCTTTTGATCCAATCGGCGATCGCTTCAGAACGAATGAAATTGCAGTCGCTGCTCCGTGTAACATTTTTCCTGCTAAATATAAAATGACATGAGTGAACACAATAGACATTATCATTTTGTCCGCGTCATCGTCACGTTTTGTTCTTATCTTCTTCTCCTTTTTTAAACAAATTTTGACGAGCGAGCGCAGCGAGCGAGCAGAAAATTTTTGTATTTCAGCTTACAAATCATGAAACTCTTGTCATTTTTTGCTTATTAAATCTTACAATTCTAATCAAAATATAGTGACGGCCTTATAGATAACGATTTATACCAACAAACTGAGGACTTGAAAAAATACTCTACATTAGTACGAGCGAGTGAGCCGAAATTTGTATATTTCCGCGTCATCATTACGTTTTGTTCTTATCTTGTTTGATTTGTTATTGTTTTTTTGCGCCCCCCCCCCCCCGTATGTTCGAAACCGTTGACGCCCTCTTTTGATCCAATGGGCGATCGCTTCAGAAGGAATGAAATTGCAGCCGCTGCTCCGTGAAACATTTTGCTTGCTAAATATAAAATGACATGTGTGAACACAATAGAGACTGCCATTTTGTCATCATCACGTTTTGTTCTTACCTTCTTTTTTATACAAATTTTGGCGAGCGAGCGCAGCAAGCGAGCCGAAAATTTTTGTATTTCAGCTCACAGAACATAGAATGTTTGTGTGAACACAATAAACATTGTCGTTTTGTCCGCGTCATCATCATGTTTTGTTTTTATCTTGTTTGATTTGGTTTTCTGCCCCCCCCCCCCCCCCTTACCATTCTCCCTCCCCCTTTCGGGCGAGTTTTTTTTTTTTTTTCTTCTTCTTCTTCTTTTTCTCTTCTTTTTTTCTTCTTCTTCTTCGTTTTTTTTTTCTTCTTCTTCTTCGTTTTTTTTTCGCTTTTTGCGCCCCCAAGGAGTGGCGCCCGGGGCACGTGCCCCCCTTGCCCCCCCCCCCCCCCTAGATACGTCACTGGCTGCAAAGAGATCCACTACCTTTAAGTTAGAAGAGAGATAAGTAAATAATGATAAAATAAACAAACAAAAAAGAATGAGTTTCTTTTGTAATACTATCTGACAAACTTTTTACTTTACCATTTTACTTCATAGCTCAGCACTTTCCATTCTCTCTCATACCCTCTTACCCATTACATTTAAATGAAATACAACTAAAATGAGTTTGCGTGCCTGCATAATACTCTTTGGAAATTATAAGTGAAATTTTTTTAGGTTTTGGCTCACTTTAAAATGAGAACCAATAGAACTGTCACAACATGAGAAAATGTATAAGTAATAATCAACACTACATTTCCGAATTTGGCCTGCAAAGAAATCCGCTACCTGTAAGTTAGAAAAGAGATTAGTAAATAATGATAAAATAAAAAAGAAAGAAAAGAATGAGTTTCTACCGCTGTATCCAGAACAGAGCCTGAAACGGTGCAGGCTCAAGAAATCGTTTGTACTATAACACGTCTTGAAGTACTGTGTGATACTGTTGACTCAGACTTCTACAAAGCTGTGAGAATTGTAATCCAATCCGACTCATTTTGTCTCTCCTGATCGTTCGTAAGAAATGCTAATTCATGACCACCTATTCACAATTTGATTGGAGCATGCATTCATAATGGAAAATAGTTGACATAATAATCTATCCCCAGGCATTATCATGCCAACATGTACTTATATACATGTACTATATCTTTGTGAGACGTAGATATAAAATGTCTCAGGTTTTCGATTATAGTTATAATTTCGAGGAAATTTCTTTAATTCTTATCATAATAAAAACATTATACGTAAACTTGAGGCTATTAGATTTTCATCCACTTACCTCTGTTCGTGTGAAAAAATGCAAGTGTCAACCTCAATGTCATCCACGAATCGCACGTACTCGGGCGGCCAGTGAAAAAAAAAAAAAAACACCGGTCACACGCGCCAAGGGACATGGCATGCAGTGCCAATATAATAATAGCTCGCACAAATTGATACATAACATTTGTGTTTGTGTGCATGGGGACGATCCGATGGTTCATACAACAAAAGGGTTTCGTACAATTATTTTTAACATTGTTAAACGTACTCTTCCACATTTACGTAGCATAATAATGTGTCTTTATATTTATTTGGATTGTTATCTTGAGAATTGCTAAAAACCGTTATTATGAAAAAGTGGACCTTTCAGAATTTGGGGGGGTGCGTACGCACCCGACGCACCCCCCCTGGCTACGGGCCTGTAACGTTCTGACTGTTTGAGAGAGGGGTGATCGGTGAGTTGGATTCATACGTTTTCGAGTAATTGTCTCGGCCGGTCTTTTATGTGAGTGTTCAGTTTGTCACGCATCACTATATGTACGGATTTTGAGACACCTGATATCTGAATGATAGAACATAGCATGAGCGTTTCTTATATAGCCTGTGTAATATATTTCTCCCTTTGATGAAGGAATGTTGATCTGGAATAATGAATTATTAAATATAACAATTTTTGAAGCCTTGCTGCATGTACTTATAACAAACTTCTGCATCAACGTAAATGATCAAGGACATAGGTCGATAATACTAAAAAAATAAGTAAACTTTCTTAGGTATTGAAATTAGTGTAATAACACTATGCTTTTGACTTGCAGACAATTCCGATTTTGCAAAGAGCAAGGGAGCCAATATTTGCCCAATAAACTAATATGGAACTATTTTGTCGGGTGATTTACCAAGGCCCAATTTTGTAAAAATGCAGCTGATTAACTCAAGAAATAATTTTAAAAACAATTTCTTCATTGTCAAGAGATTCTCTCAATGACTGATCAACATTAAAAAAAAAAAAAAAAAAACTGTTTATCCTGAGTCTCTTCTATAATGTGATCTCTAAATTTCATTTCATTTCATTTATCAAGTTTCCACACAAATCATACAGAGCTGTGTTTACAAGATCAATCCATGACATTTTGACAATGTAAAAGCAACACATAAATCACATGCAAGTTATAAGTTCAGTATATACAAATATCATTTACACAGCACAAAATCAATCGAAATCATTCTCAAGGGTAAATTATTCCAAAGTGAAATCTGCCTAGCTTACACCATAGCGTTGACATTTCCCGTCATGTTATGTGTGAAGTCAGAAGGCCACTCAGTTAAACTTACCTATCTGTTGGATCGGCTCACATCTGCCGAATAAGCCATTCCATGTGTATTGCAGTGGACACTCGGATCCCATGACCTATCAGTTGAAAGGCATAAGGGGCAGCAAAAACCTTCAAAGGACTCGACATTCACCATGTTTAAAGGCCATTTCATTTTTTTACTCTAAAATATGCTTATAATCACGTAGTTGTGCACGACACATGGAGCTATACAGTTATGGCACGGATCGTGCAAAATGTAATCAGGGAGGTGGAAACCTACCTGATGTAATACAACATTGTTTCATATTCATACATAGGGCCTATACTGATTACTAAAATCTTTAAAGCAGGCATTTTATAAAAAGAAATCAAAAACAAGGGTTTAGATTCGTCTTGCAAACTAAAAGTCTTACCTCGGACTGCAGGATCAGCTTTGGGTGACAAACAAAAACTGGTAGGCAGTATGTACCGGGGCTCTATTTTAATTTACTACTAACAGGTGCTTGGAAATTTCTCGCACCAGCTAAGTTGTAGAGATGAAGCGGTGATTATTCCCTGCCCTTCGTCGACGATAAAATCACATTTGCAGTCTACTCTGCTATGAACACCTTCAATGGTCAAAGACACATAAAATGATTGCAAGATAGGAGTATGTGGGTAGATATCCAGAAAAAGGCTCTGGCGAAATTCGAGAGGCAGGTACGATCTCTTCGGTCGCACACGTCCCTGACACGCATGAGTTGCGTTTGGGACGTCACATTCACCAACAACCATTCGCACGCACGGAACACGGACACCCCACTCCAAGTGCTCATTTATAATTATTTCTCACCTTGACAAGTGGATTTTCACCTCCGCATTTTCAAGCTTCGCTGGCGCTTCTTTTGTTCACTTACACCATGGACCTATTCAATAGGTTCATGCTTCCACCAGGGAAGTGGGCGAGAGGCCGCAGAGGAACTTGAAGCTCCTTGCTTCCACGTGCCAGAACCGGTCCATTTCGGGGGTAACCCCCTATGACCTGCGTATTAGGAGCGTGCTGGAATGTGAGACTGCGCCAGAGGGAGAGGGAGAAAGAGCAGTGGATCCAGGGCGTTCTTTTCCTCACCTCCCTGGTTGAGTATAACCAGTCTGGTTTCCAGACCTCTTCCCGTACTATTTCGCTATTCAGGATACTACTGGTTGAATTGTGTGTGCAACCAGAAGCATGGACTTTTGGCTCCATGGTTCCTCCATGGACCTTTTAGTATGGGCACTAATTACAGACTATTTCTACCCAGACAACGTTGATTATGTTCAGTGTTGCCCGTAAACTTATGTACATGCAGTGAAATTGTTTATTTCAACCATGGATTGTAGCTCCATGATTGAACTTCTTATCCAACAAACTTAACATAGGTAGCAAGAAATCTAAGGTAGTCATTATGTAGTGTATCGATGTTTAGTTGTTTCTTTGTCAGGCGTATTGATTTTGAAGAAAATGTGTTGACGCTCGAAATATTTTTTTTTATTTAGTTCTTGTAGAGCATGTTCAACATTGAATTCAGCGAGAGCCTACTCTATCCTTGTCCTTAAATTTGAATAAAGGTTGCTCTTGGCGAAATTATCATTTAACCCATATCCGCCGATCTACGGGATTTCCCGTAGAAGCCGCGTACGCTGCAATCACCGAAGTACGGAAAATTCCGTAGTCGAGCTTGCCGCTGAAATGACGTCATTTCAAACGTCATTTTTAACGTTATTTTGACGTCATTTTTGCATTTGTAATTATGACATTTGTTTACATAATATTTGTGTGATATTTTGGTCACAAAGTGATATTATTTCTCCTGAAGTAATATGCATTGATTTGGATGGGTGTGGTATCTCATTTCAGAGAAGGTTGCAAAGAACAGTCTCTTTACATCAGTCAATGATATTTTTACAAGGAAAATACCCATTTGTCACAAACAGATCGATTGCATTATCTTTTTTCTTCTCCAATTATTCCTACTTAAAAGATCACAATATCATATACCACTGTAAAGCTCTTGCTTTGAATATTTTGAAAATGATATTAAGATCTACATGCAAAGGAAGAAAATATTTTTGATTTATGAATAAACATCAAATATGATATTTATTATTAATATTTTCTTAAATCATGCCTGACTTCTGTCAACTTGTAAATTCTTTTGATAGGTCAAAATGCATGGAAATTTATATCATAATAAAGGTAATTTTATGCTCTTTCTTTTGATACATAATTTGTCAACTTTCCTTTATTTCTTAGTGCCTTTGAAAGAGATGTGAAGTTGAAAATGCTTTGAGTGCAAATATTTGTCTGTAGTGGCTCGGTACAAATGGCGTTTACAAAGTATAAAGCAGAAGGCGGATATGGGTTAACTTTTCACCATAATCAATATTATATCTTACAGCTTGTTAAGTAAAGACTATCAAACAATACGTTCCTACAAATCCAATGTTCAAAGATAGTTACTGAGTATGACGTCAGTCATTCTATGGTGTATGGTGCACTCCTAAAACATAGTCAAAAGAGGACTTTGCACCTCTTCATAAATGATTAAGTCCTGTCCCTTTATATAGGAAATGAAAGGGGGACCTCGGCGAAGGTAGAACAAGGAACAATTTCAGTGCTGTGCAGTTCAGTTTTCATTCAGTTTTATTTCTGCATTCCATTTTCAATACAGTATGCCAAAATTTAACAAAGTGTTGGCATTAATATTCATTTGTAAGGCTTGTTTCAGAAGATGTAATTAAACGTACTTTAGGAAATGGTAGGGCCTACAGACAGAAAACTTGGAAAATGGAAACATGAGTGAATACAAAATTATGATTGTTGACCTGTATAGTCCGTTACCGTCATTTTCTTTAAATCTTTTTATCATTTTTCTCACAGCTACAGGTTTGAAGTAAACCTGAACACAGACGACCCTGATCGTGGTTCGTGTCGAGACGGTATTTTTGCGTAGATTGTAAAAAGCGATGTCGCGGCCAGTGATACCTTGGAAGAATGGGAGGTAAATAGGTCAGTCATACAGTGATACGAAATACGGACATGGCTTCACTCACGTGAGGGGGAACGCCGCGGTTGCGGGCGCTCATGAGAAGTCGATATTCACCCGCGCGGAGAAGCCGGTCGTTCTTGTTCATCGTGCAAGCAGGATTGCACGGAGATGGTAGGCGGCTGGCGCCCCGTATCGACGTTGCTGGAATTGCGTCGGGTTGATCATCGTAGCCTCCTGCACTAGAGGAAGTTATGCTGCACAGGACAATGCATCAATATTTTTCACTTTCATCACTTTCATCAATAAAGGGATTATTCGATATTGAAAATTTAGCTTAATATACGCCTATATACTTTTGTAGTCTCGAGACAAAATGAACAATAGTATAGGCCCTGTATATAAGCCATAATATAGGCATGTACATGTTTTGTATAAGCAAACTTGAGCAAAAATGAAACTGTATAGGCTACAATGATTGCTTTCATATAGAATGTCATATACTAGTATATAAGAATTCCACCAGAGCAACAAGGATCGAGGAGATAAAGACTCACAACGCCCGCCACACACACATACGCACACACCCACAAACACCGATGAATTATGACTCATTCATACAGTGCGAAGGGAACGTTCAATGAGGATCAGTGATATTTAGAATAATCATAGAAACATGACAAAATACTTTATGACAACACTGCTTTTCCAGAAATGAATTTTGGCAACTTTTAACTTGCAAAATGTAATCAAATTATTGTACGTAAGCCCTAATCTTTCACATCTTAGCAGTAAAAAAATATCATGAAATATATATTATAAAAAATATAAACAGGCATGCTGGTTCGTAAATGGAATATTGACATTGAATACTGAGATTGAAATTGAGATAAGCATCCATGCTGTAATGATTCTAGTCATGCAGGCTAATCCTTGTAAATGGTGTTTGCAGCATATTTTCCTGGCAGTATAACAAAGACCTATACTCAGTGATCCTGTACGCAAGTTAATTCCTGTTTGAACATCAATCCCCTATATGCATGTTACCAGGCCCGTAACTAAGATTTTCATGGGAAGGTTCAGAATTAGAAAAAGTGGACATTTTTAGTTCAAGTTTATGTTTTGCTCAGTTATTCTGCACATTGGGGGGCGCAAAAAAAAATATTCCTGGTGCCACTTCCGGGTTTAATCAGCTTTTCATTTTTTTTTTATTTCTTTCATTTATTTAACGATCTATCTATCTATCTATCTATCATTCAATCTATTCTGCTGTCAATCCTTTGGGTGGAGGTTTTTAAATGAGGAATTATGCTAAAACTAGCAGAGATTCTATTATCATCAATACATCATATATAATTTTTTTAAAGGAAAACGTTGACTCGAGGCTACTTCTAAACGAAAGGAAACTTGGTATCAGCGGCATGATCTGCCTCTCCAGATCTCCCCCTCCCCCCCCCCCCCCGCCACTAGTGAAGTAACACGGTTTTCTGGAAAATTACCATGTATTATGAAAAAGAAACCTGCTCTTCCATCCTTACAACATTCACTCTTTGTCTAGGTCTACCCAACATCAATGTCCGATTTTGAAGAGGACATAACAACAGTCATAAATTTAATGTAACAAAAGTGTTAAACTGGGATACTTGATCTCACACAGCTGCTGGCAGTTTTTTTTTTTTTTTTTTTTTTTTTTTTGTGTGTGTGTGTGTGTGTGTGTGTGTGTGCATTCCTTAAGCAATAGGGACTAGCTTTCACTGGTAATGCTTTCATTCCTTGAATCTACATCTCGTTGTCAAAGAAAAAAAAAAAGATCTGTCATATAGACAATGGACAAAGGAACTCAGGGAGTAGGTCCAGTGCTAAATCAGTTGCAGTCCGAAAGTGTTATTGAATAAAATTGCCCATGCAAAGAACGTTCGTCCCACATATTCTTTACAAGTTTTCTTTTTTATCCTGTTTTTCAAACAAATGTATTAAAGGGACTGTACAGTACTGGTTGAGGTGGGATTCATGTTTTGAACATTCCTAAATGAGATAATTGATTGATTGAGGCCAATTTAGGTCATTTATTCGGCAAAATAAAACACAAAAACATATAATAGTGGCGCTTATTTTGACAAACCTATAATGAGAAACATCGTATGAAATATGAAAGACCATGTTATTTTAAGAAGGATTCAACGTTTATTTGATGAAAATTGGTTTTCAAATGGCCGAGATATTCAAAAAGTGATAATAATAAAACGTGACAGGCCACGACTTTTATTAGGATCTCTTTGTTTTACCTTGTTTTTGGATATCTCAGCCATTTCAAAATTAATTTTCATCAAATAAACTTTTGATACCCCTTAGAATTCCATGCTCTTTGACATCTCATAGAGTGGTTTCTGAATATCTCGCAAAACGTTAAAAGCTAAATCCTCACCTCGACCAGAACTGTACACACCCTTTAATTTTCGATATCTTTCCTGAAACATTGTATCCCACTATAACATGCTTACTGGTGACTCAAGCATTCTCTGTGACTGGATATCAGCATAACTATAAAGGTATATAGTTTTTCCATCATAAATCTAGAATAACACATCGAAAACAGTTATTATTGCTTTCAAATTTGCAGACAGCTATACGGGGGACAACCTTTGATGGGAGAAAAGACCTGGGCCCCGTTTTATCAAAAGATAAAATCGATTATAAATGTCCTTACCGCACAGGCTGCCATAGACTTACAGTTGAAATCAACTATATAATCAATTAAATCTTTTCATAAAACAGGGCCCTGAAGAGACAAAACTGGAATGAAATTGGAACTTATTTTGATTCTAATGCTGCTGCTGCCACTGCTTATCACGAGCCTCTGAAAACCAAGCCAATGCGGAAGAAGTATACTCCCCTTTGTTTAATAGGTCGATTGGTGATTATTGATGCTTTATGAAACAGCAGCAACAACAAAATGAATATGATAAAAAGAAAGCAAATACCACAGGATACAACGAATTGCTGATGAAAGAAAAGGTGGGAAACAAAGTCACTTCAGTTATTATCAAATAGTACTTGTTGATGAAATACGTGTGCGTTATAGTAGCAATCTAATGTGGAGTATACTGTTAAAAGGGAATTAAACCCAAATATTATACATGTGAGTTGAGTGAATGCAGCAATATTAGTATACAGTGTAGAACAAATCAGTAAAGATTGAGGGAAATCGAACAGTTCGTGCAAAATTTTTGGATTTTTCAAGTTTCGGTCCCACCATCGCTGGATATATAGGAAGACTACTAAATTCAATGACGTTATGTCTCTACAAGGATATTATAAAGAAAATAAAAAGAAAATTCCACAAAATTGTCATTTTTTTTTAAAGTACACATGCCGTCGACTTCTTCATGATAACACATGTTGAGGGCAATATCATCCCTCTTGTTTTTTGAAAGAGGTAAGTCAAGTGCTCTTCCATTACGCTATAAAAGTGAAATATGTTTAATTTCCTTCATATTCTTCTTTATATCGCTTACAAGATGCCATGAACTATACAGTATAGTCTTCTCATCCAGCGATAGCGGCATCGAAACTTTAAAAGTTCATAACCCTTTTTTATAACGGATTGTTCAATTTTCATTAAGCTTTGCTGATGTGTCGTACTAGTAAATATATTAACATTTTATTTTTGTTATCATTTCACGGCCTTGCTGAAAAACAGCTTTTAGCTGATAGCAAGCTTTTTACCGTAGTAAAATATATAAACTCAAACTCAAAATAAACTCAAACATGATATACAACTGTACCTGTTAACCTGCAAGTGGGCAATAAAGCTGCATTTCCTCATGGGCCACATATATTTGCGTTTCATTCTCTTCTAAATCTTTCCGCCATTGTATTGTGATGATTCATTCAGTATGAAAGCTTGACAGTTTAATTCAAACTTTGCAAACATCACCACAGATTGGTAGAATGAACAGCACAGGAAGAATAAAGTGTTACTAGACCGTGCAGAAACAATACCACTGCAATATTATGTTCATGTGCGTTTACCTCTAAGACCGAACTGAAGATTGGAATGATCAATTGAAAACAAAACAAAACAAAACCAGTTGATTGTTCTGTTTAGATTTCAAAACAATGTGCTGATATTTTGATGAATTCCCTAATAAAAGCAATTCACCTACTACAGAAGCAAGGGTTCCAAAATCATGAAATTTTCGATAGTAAAAGTAATAACACTTCAAAAAATGGAGATGAATTAAAACCAGATAACTACTGGGCCATTTCTTCAGCGCCTAACATTTCAACATCACTAGAGCGCATGTCGTTCAAACACGACCTCAACTTCAAGCTATAGGTGCATACACACTTCAGTAAGAGCATAATTAACACTCTACTGTGACAGCCACGTGTTAAAGTGGCAGAATGATGATTGACTTTTGCATGGATGTTTGCCAATACTCCGCGGCAATCCATTCAACGACCAGTGAACAGCGTGCCCCATCCGTCATAAAGTACTCTAATTGTTGTATTGAACAAGTAGTTTCGAGGGGGGACTAGTGTATCACTTTTGGTTTGAGAGCTATTTCACCGAGGGGATGGCCGTCATTAACGTCTATGATACTTTGTACGAGGAAAGGCGTTTAACTTATTACGTGCTCCATAGCCATCTATTCAGCCTTCTGTTATTCTGTATCCCCGGCGTAGCCACGGAGGAGCAAAAAGAAAAGAAAAGACAGAAACAAGACAAAACAAAACATAACAAAACCCAAAAAAAAATAAATAAAAAACACCAAAACAACATAAAACTAGATATATCGCTACGGCGACTGATATGCCTCCGCCATAATGCATGGTTCTCCTAATAGGTCTATAGTACAATGTCTTGACAATGTGTGATGACAGTTTCACACAATTGGCAAAATATTAGAATGACATGCAGGTTTGCCACAAATGTGCTGAATGTTCACTTTCCTAGAACTAGGTTCAATTGGATGAATGATTAAAATGTCAGAGTGCAGGTATTTGGGGAACTGATGATTTTTACTTGTCTTTTGACCCTTTTATAAGTTTATGCATTGAGTAATTTTCAAGGTATTGAGAAAAAAGTATAATTTCAGTATCAAATGGGAAAATAGCATTATCTAAACCTGGCCTTTGACCTTTGACCTCACAGTTCCAAAGAGAATCACTGTTAGGTTGAACATGCATAAATATGTAAGTTTCATGATGATACCTTGAGTTACTTTCGAGATATGGAGGAAAAAGTGCAATTCAGCACTTTCACTTGACCTTTGACCTTTTGGCAAGAAACTTCCCACAGAATATATATTGAGTAATACATGCATACATCAAGTTAAAAAAAAAAAAAAAAACCTTCAGGCACTGCTTAAATATAAGGAAAGTAGTGATATTTTGAGGAGTTTACCTTGACCTTTGACCCCCTAAACTTTGAACCATGACCCCCAACTTCCCTAGATAATCACTGCCCATTGGAACAAGCATATATACTAAGTTCCATGAAGATACCTTGAACCATTTGCGAGATATGGAGAAAAACATGAATTTTCAACCTTTTTTTTTCACAAAATAACCTGTGACCTTTGACCTTTGACCCCGTGACCCTAAAATCCAAACAAAGTATTATCCCCCCAGGATATACCCTCATACCAAGTTTGATGTAAAACCACCACACGGTTCTTGAGATATCGACAAAAACAAAACGGGACGGACGTACGTGCGGACGGAGGTACGGACGGACGGACGGACGGACGACCCGAAAACATAATGCCTCCGGCCACTTCGTTGGCGGAGGCATAAAAATAGAAGGCAATATAAAAAAGGAAATGCGTGTTTACGTGCTCGAAGCCAACGCCTATCATACATTTTATAAAAAGTAAGATTATATGAATTCGTGCTATACAACGAAAATACCGAGGACTACACACTGTCAAGTGGATAAGCACTTGACATCGGTTCCGTTCCAGACATCCTTTTCTTCATTTTTCGTCGTTTTAATGATTCTCCTCTCAACGCTCCTTTCGCTGCAAACGAGCTTGAAACGGCGATCAAAGCTTCTCAGAACTCAGCTCCTTGGTCCGATGGAATCAATTAAGTCATTGTTTAACAGACAGTATATGCTTTGCTCCCTGTAACAGTTTGACTTAGAAAACCTCGGTTGTTCCACCCAAATGGAAGCACTCCATTATCAAACGGGAAATCCAGTCCAAATATAAGTTAGTCTAATAGGAAATAGTAAAATATGAGTTCAACAGTATAATTTTGATCAATATCGGATGAATAATAAGTAAGTTATGACAATTTGAAGTTTCGCTATTTTTTTTTGGGGGGGGGGAGGGGGGTTCTTGAACAGTCAATATGAATATGCATATGGCAAAGTAGCATGCCATTCCCTCACAACTTACCATATTATTATAGTTTGTACATAATATTTTAACATTACCAGTTTTTCATTCAAACGCAATTATGCCCAAGGCTAAAATCCTCGTATATCTATCTAACTGATCACTATTCTGAAGTTATTCAGCCATGCAGGAGTATCATCGTTTCAGAATTTTCTTCTTTTTTTTGGGGGGGGGGGGGGGATACACGATCAATGGAAAATTGTGAGGGTATGACATGGTTAGCTTATCTATTTGCGTATTCATATCCACTGTACAAGAACTATTTTTCAGAAATCAGCAAAATTTCAAAATGTCATATCTTCCTTATTTTTCATCCGACTTCTGTCATATTTTACCGTTGAACTCGTAAGAGTCTACTCTTTTTCATCAGACTAACTTATATTTGGACTGGATTCCTCTTCAAGTCCATAAATCCTGGCAAAGACAAATACTTTATTAGCTCTAACACCCCAATATCTCTCACACTCATTGTATATAAACTAATTGAGCCTATGATTGCATTTTCCCCTTTTTTTTTTTCATAGTGAGGGGTGCTAAAAGCTAATGCTACTTTACATCATAATCCCGGCCGGGCCACAGTTATCACATTTCAGACCACCATTGACAAAACGGAATGGACGCGAGAAAACGCCGCGGCGGGAGAGGGATGCGCAACTGTGAGAGGCCGTGATTGCCGTGGATGACAAGACAGATTTGGTTTGAAATACAATGTATCATGCATGTAGATAGACAATTCTGTTCTTGCATCAGTATTTTCTATTTTCTCTTTCATACTTTTCCTCCCTGCATCAAAATTGGCTCCAAAACATTTTGATAATTGTATAGGCAGTTCTAGAGTATATAAGAGTTTCTTTAAAGTTTCTAGCCTTATACATGTAAAATGTGGAAAGCACAGTGGTTTGTAAATGATAAGTCAGTGGTAAGGTATCTGAGTAGCTAGTATCAGATACACATTGTATGTCCAAATAACATTGTTGAATCCAGGATATTGTCACTGCTACTGCACTTTCAAGTCTCTAACTTGCAAGTAATTCAATAGTACGATTGAATTTGCCATTTGAGCAGCAACATTGAGAGTGAGTTGAACTTACATTAGACAAAGCAAAACAAATGAGGTCAGGGTAGAATTGTTTGAAGAGAGTTACAAGGAAGTTTATCAGTTTTTCAGATGTATGGAAATGGCAATAGGAACCAAGTAAGAAAAAAAAAGCTGGGAAAAGAGGGGACATGTCTGCAAAGCCTTGCCTAATCACCACGTGAATCCTACTGCAAAGTGTTAAAAGTTGGATATAATTTTGAACTAACAGAGTTGAAATCGGGTTCATAGCTGAAAACAGTTCAAGATTGTATTCAGTCGATATGTAAGCACATATGTAATTTAAATTGGTTGGTGGCTTGGCCTGCTTGCTAAGCTGATGATCTTTCTTCTTCTTCTTTTTTTTTTTTTACTGTGCTTGTCTGTGGTTTTTGATGATACAACAGGGCTCGAATAAGATAATCTGGCTCGAATACTCGTAACCCTCCCTCGTGCAACAGTAACAGCAAAATTTAATAGTGAAAATTAGAATAGATACAATGTACTTTACAAAACTACAGAAACATGTTTTCTGGCATTCAATATACCAGTAATACATTCCGTTGTCTGTTCATGACTCTATGAAAGATTTTAGGCCCTATTCATTCCAAAGAAATTTTTCCGGTCTCTTCTTGAGCACTCTATGCCATTGTATATATCTACCGTTTTCATCTGCCATTCCTCATTTCACTTTCTCTTCCACTGTTGACAAAAAAGTAAATCAATCAATAATGCAATTTAAACCTCTCTCTCTTTCTCTCTCTTGCTCTGTGGGGGACTGTTCGTGTGTACATGTATGTGTTATAATGTGTGTGCGTGTATGTACATTGTACCTGTGTGTGTGTGTGTGTGTGTGTGTGTGTGTGTGTGTGTGTGTGTGTGTGTGTGCAATCATGGACCTACAACAACCTGTTGTTGTAGGTCCATGGTGCAATGTAGAAAGAACAAAGAGACATTCAATGCATACATCCCAAGCATTAGAATCACCACAATCTTTATATCATACAATATGATTTTCTGTTAGTAGTCTATGTCCGCTTGTACTTTATGTTGAATTGCCAAATAATAATAATAATAATACTAATAATAATAATAACAACAATAATAATAATAATAATAATAATAATAATGATAATAATAATAATAATAATAATGATGATGATAATAATAATAATAATAACAATAACAAATTATTATTTTTGTTATCATAATAATAATTATTAATATTATCATTATGATTCGACACAACACATGCACAGCAATCTGACCACTCAGTACCAGGGGGCGTAATCTTCTCTCGTCTGTTTGGTGGCTGCATCTGTATCTTGCAACACCACCACCATCAACATCGATACAGAAAAAGTATGGCCTTCCTGGGATTGAATCAACAGCTCCAACACACCCATTCCATTCCCATTTCACAGCATGTAGCTGAACATCATTAACATGTCACAAATTCTAAAGTTCCTATGCTGTTCCTATGGCTGATGTTTATTGTCCCTAATACAGTGGCCTCTCGTCATAAACACCACTGACACAAAAAACTCTCATGAGATTTTCTTAAACAGTTTTCTTGACTCTATGTTTGTAACTAGAAATGTCGCTTTGGCGACTGGTATGCCTCCGCCATAATGCATGATTTTCCCAATAGGTCTAGATAGTACATGTGGACAATGTGTGACTACATTTTCACAAATTGGCAAAATATTGAAATAACAAATTTGTCACAAATGTGTTGAATGTTCACCTTCCTTGACTTAGGTTTAATTGGATGAATAGGAGAGCATGTATCTAGGGATTTAAGGACTTTAACTTCACTTTGACCCATTCATACATTTAGGCATTGAGTAATTTTCAAGGTACAGGTGTGGAGAATTGGTGTGAATTTCTGAAATGAATAGTAAATTGTTACCGTTTTCATCTGGCCCGTGACCCTAAAATTCATAAGATAATCACTTTCAGGTAGAACATGCATAATATGTACTAAGTTTCAAGATAACTTGAGCCACTTCAGAGATATGGAGAAAAAAGTTAGTTCAGCACTTTCACTTGATCTTTGACCTTTTGACCTTTGAGGCAAAAAAAGAAGAAAAAAAAAATTTCCAGAGAATTTCTATTAGGTTACACATGCATACACCAAGTGTAAAAAAAAATAACCCTGCTGGCCTTGCATAAATATGAGGGAAATAGTAAAATTTTGACGTGTTGCACTTGACCTTTGACCCCTGACCTTTGACCCCATGAACCCTACATTCTCTAGATAATCAATTCCAGTCAGTACATGTATATACTATGTTCCATGAAGATACCCTTGAACAATTTTCCAAGGTACATTTTGTACGGAGAAAAAAAAAGTTTTAATATTTTTACTTGACCTTTTGACCTTTGACCTTTGACCTCATGACCTAAGCTTTCACCAGAGAATCTTAATTGGGTAATACATGTATACACTAAGTTTCAAGGAAAATATCTTCAGGCATTCAATAGATATGGTGGAAATAGTGATATTTATGTATTTGACCCTGACCTTTTGACCTTTGACCTTTGACCTCATGACCCAAACCTTCACCAGAGAATCTTAATTGGGTAATACATGTATACACTAAGTTTTCAAGAAAATATCTTCAGGCATTCAATAGATATGGTGGAAATAGTGAAATTTTATGTATTTGACCCTGACCTTTTGACCTTTGACCTTTGACCTCATGACCCAAACTTTCACCAGAGAATCTTAATTGGGTAATACATGTATACACTAGGTTTCAAGAAAATATCTTCAGGCATTCACTAGATATGGTGGAAATAGTGAAATTTTATGTATTTGACCTGGACCTTTTGACCTTTGACCTTGAGCATGTGCACCCAAAAGTTGATAGGCACAACTTCACCCCCTAATACACATACGTGCCAAGTTTCATTAGGATACCTCAACAGGTTTTGATAGTTACCTTGTCCACAAAATTCATTACGGACGGACGGAAGGACGGACGGAAGGACGGAAGGACGGAAGGACGGACGGACGGACGGACGGACGGACGGACAACCCGAAAACATAATGCCTCCGGCACCACTTCGTGGCGGCATAAAAAGCTTTTTGCTCTATTGTTTTAAGTTTTAAAAAAATCAACTTAACAATGACTGTAAATTTCAATGGGCATAACGAGTTTGTAATAACAAGAATTGGATTTATACAGTCAACCTAGAATGATAACACTAATAAACCATCAAATTTGTACAAAAATGTATACCATTTATTTACATATAATTCATACAGGGGGGTTGGAGGTATTAAGCAATCCTGGATTTCTTCAGCTCCTTACAGGATTATCAAAGACATGCCCATGCCATGCAATGAATGCCCACAGCCACTTGTATGGTAAAAAAAACCAGAAGGATATTCATCTTGATATCACTGCATGCCATGTTTTTCGTCTCAAGCCCACGGCGAATATTCTTGGCATGCAGTCCAATGTTAGAATGTTGTTCTTCCTGCTTTCCTGTCATTTACACAGCATTTATCATACCACGGTTCACACTAAGTGTGAGCATGCCTGCATTATCTCTCCTGGCACATTCACGGCTTTCTCTGTTGCCATAGTGACACAGCCCACAAGTTGCAGCTACATATTCTTTGCAATGATTTGATACAAGTCGTACAGGACATTCTGTACCGCATGCCTATCCTTTCAACACCAATCCCAGGCTGATTTCACAAAGACGGTCTTTCCTACTGTCGAGCTATTCAGAGCTGAATCCATAGGCTCCAGTTGTCTGGTGTCTATAGGAGTCTGGAATCCTGTATTTCACTCCTTCTCTCTCTTCCCTTCAGAGGTTGGATACACAACATGTCCTGCCCATTGGTCCACTTAGTGAATCATGATGGCAGCTCACCATGAAGAATCAGTGACAGCAAAGCATTGGATGGTAGGTCCTCGCAGAGTGGGATGACTTTATCTGGAGAAACACACAACAGCAAGGAAACATCATGGAACAAAAAGATATTGAGAGCATATTCATGGAAGTCCTCTCAGAGATAAGAGTTTGAAAACTACTTTGCACTGTAAATATATCACTTACTGACAAGTGTGGTATGTGAAACTGAAAAATAAGGGAGAGTACATATGTGACCCATCACAACAAAAAGATCCTAAAGTCGCTGACGATTAACCCGTTGAGGACGGTTTGATTTTGCTACAACACGCATTTTCCATAGACACCAGCCCGGGTATACTCGGGACTCGTCCTCAACGGGTTAATTAAGCTGAGAAAATCGAGTTTGAAGTCATATCATCAAAATCCGTCAAAACTATCACATTTCTGTTGGTGGCATAATGTAGTTTAATGTATCGTCTACCATCTGCCAAAATTTTGAAGCTAAATGATCAGAGTATAGGCAAGAAATTAGTGTCTTTCTAGGCCATGATTTTCTGACACTCAACGGAAGAGAAACGTTTCCGAAAATTTGGATATAGCGCTGCAGGTAGACTCTGCCCCTAGAAACGAGGGAGTGATCTTATTGGTCAGTGCGTGGCATCCTGGTTAGTGATTGGTCGTGTGTAGACCACTGGCACTAAGCTTGAATGAACATTGCGGAGGTTGCTATATGAGCGGACCTTCTATTGTCAAGAAGTGAAAACTGTCTTACCTTCCCTTGAACACGATTGCATTGGAAACAAAACTTTGAAGGCAGTTTTCTCAAAACGCTGTTTTCCCAAAACGTTGTTTTCCCAGACCACTCAACATGGTCTCATAAAATCATCAATATCTCCACAACTGCATACTTTTATGAGTCATGTTTTATATGAAAGGAAAGCGGAAGAGTAAGGGAATAATGTCATGTCATTTTAAGAAAAATCAACCTTCATTGACTTTCGGATCCTTTTGTAGTAGAAGGTCACATAATACTATTACAAACTAAGCGCAGCAATCTTGGCAATATTTCTACTATTCACTTTCTCTCAAGAAATCCTCTCAAGAAATTTATTCTTGCCAAAGTTTCTACTTAAGTACTTTTTTTTTTTGGTGTACTGACACTCCATAGTGGACAGACTTGAAAGAAGGCAGGTCCAAGACTCCCCCTCAAGCTGCTGACATTGATTCAATGACAAATATCTGGCCAGTTCTGCACAAAGTTCATACGAATTTCAAAATCTTGTTCAGAATTGGTTCTCATACAACAGATCGAGAAAATTTTGAAAACTCATTTGCTGAGAGTTGTGCATGGATTCTTACTGGCTGAACATACAAACACTGACAACAGCCACTGTAAACAGGCTATTAAGCATTTGTAGCAAGAGTATGCACACTAAGCAAGAAACTAGCTATTGGCTCGCTAAGAATGCATCCAGTACAGTATTTCCATTACAACGTATCCAGTATGTACCAGTATGTACAGGATGCATGGTACAGCTAGCCATACCTTCACGGCAGGCCAAAAGGAAATGCATCCAGTAAATAATCAGTGTGTCAGTAGTTATTGAACACATGATTATCAAAAAAAAAATGTCTCCACTGTTCTATAAAACAAATGTTGCCCATGTCTGTTTAACAATTCTATGATAAAAATATTAATCAAATTCCTACAGATGTACTCAGCCCTGAGCATCACTTGTAAACTATAGCATTCAATGCGTATGAAATGAGTCGGACAGTTCAAGTTTATACTATGTACCTTTTGTAACCGGTAGTGTCCCTGTTGCTGTGGATACCTGCAGGAGTTGGGCAATCCTCTCCACTGCAGTCTGCACTGCCTCCTCGCCAAGTTTATTGTCCTGAATGGTGTGAACTGTCAGCATGACCACGCTCTCAATGTCCAACAGGGTCAGGACCCCGACTTTCGACTTTGCCTTAGACGTCGTCGGACCACTTCCAGATTTCGTGTCGGACGATGCAAACAGCACCTGCAGAATGCCGAGGTGGAGCTTGGAGAAGAGCAGGGTATAGTCGTGGAGGGACACGCCCTTGGGGAGAGTCTTTTGGATGGTGCTGCGGTTGGCATCCAGGATGAGAGGGGAGAGTACGCTCTGCCAGATGAGGCCCGGGAGGGGCCCAGCGCCGGAGGGTTCGTGGGACGTCTTGTGAGAAGGGTGGATGTGGAAGGCTGGGATGCGAGGAGGCGGGCTTCTGTCGGAATGGGTGTGGCTGAGGCACATGCCGGGCTGCTCCCCGATCCAGTTACCGATCACCTCCAGCTGGCTTGGTGGGATCAGCTTGATGGGTTGAGATGTGCCTTACGAGAGATGTGATTAGGGAAGCCATATCAGTGAAAAAATGACTCTTGTTTCAACGATTGAATGCTTAAACCAGGTGAAAAACAATAGTCTGTTTCTGTAAGTTTTCAAGCTGCAATCACTGTCTGATGACACACTGGGTACCCAAACTCCCATATCTACGTATAGTGCAAACTTACATGCTTGAAAGACCCCCCAAAATAACAGTCTTAACCCTAAAAGGGACGGGGGGCGGAATCCGCCCCCCCCCCTCGACGTTTCGCGCTATAATTCTGTAACGTGAGAAGGCCTCATCGCGAGGCTTCTTGACTTTCTTCGTTCAAGTCTTGCGCAACTTTTGAGACCAAATTTGCAACGTCCGCGCATACTTTTGCGAAGCCACGCCCATTTTTGTAACGGAATGTCGCCCCAAAACGGGCACAATTTTGTGATTTTGTGTACATTTCCTATGGAAAGCAGTGCTCTGTCATGAAAGTCATAAAAACCTGATTATTTTTACAATCAATCACTTTCATCGATTAATTTTGTGCTAATTATGGTAGAAAAGTGGTCAGTGACAATTTCCAATGAAAAAACAAAGAAAAAAACAAAAGTTGAAAAACATGGAAATACATAAGAAATTCTGAAAACAATAAAATACATAAGAATTGAAATGAGTTTTGGAAGTTTTTGTGATGTACAATTGTTGAATATGCTAAAACAGATTTACAGATCAAAAATTAGACTCTCAATGCTTTTACTTAGGCTAGAATATCATCTTGAGCTTAATTTGCATAATTAATTAATTAAAATTAGAAATTGATTGTTTCAAAAAATCTTATGACACAGGCTTGTAGACTATGACGCGGGTCTCACGCATGCAAAATTTCATCGCGATCGCACCACCGATAGGGGGGGGGGGAGGCGGAATCCATCCCCCCCGGTCTGAGCATAGCCAAAAAAGCCCGGCCCCTTTAGGGTTAAAGCCTTCAGTGCATCTCGGCCTAAATTATCCAGGGTACATCGAGTGAGTTCGGTAAACATAAATCTTACACTAACCCTTTAATAGTTGCAGAAGTATGATCACCTCACCACATAACACATTTTTTAAAATTTTTTATTTATTGATCCAGATGATGTCCTGGAACGATCACTTCCAAAATTTAATCATCTTTTCCCTGAGTTAAAGGCATAATTTACCATTTGCAGATGAAACAAAAACCCATCATTAGTGCTTTAAAATAGTTCTAAAATGTGAGTTAGGGATAGAAACGACCACTGTCAAAAGTTAAATCTGTATAATCGATGTTAAGTGTTGTTAAATACACAAAATGTGAACAATAGTTATAATAAAGATGTTTCCAGACTAAACCGTATACAGTTACGGTTTATGAAGAAAAACCCTGATATCTCCTTATATTTTTAGGTTTCATTGCAAATATTTAATATGGTAGGATGTTTTATGATACAGCAGACCTACACATATGCATCAAATGTGATATCTTGAACATTTTTGAAATCACTGCTCCCAAAGGTAAACTGGACCTTTAAAGGGTGTGTACACTTCTGGTCGAGGTGAGGATTTAGCTTTTAACGTTTTTCAAGATATTCAGAAACCACTCTATGAGATGTCAAAGAGCATGCAGTTCTAAGGGGTATCAAAAGTTTATTCGATGAAAATGGAATAAATTTTTTGGGATATCTCAGCCATTTGAAAACCAATTTTCATTAAATAAACGTTGAATCCTTCTTTCATATTTCATATTTCATGTGAGGTTTCTCATTACCTCACTTAAGAATGTTCAAAACATGAATTCCCACCTCAACCAGTACTGTACAGTCCCTTTAATATCATTGTAACTTTTCCTGTAATTTTCATCCAAATCTGTTTACAACTTTTAAAGTTATTTTACATACAGAACACCAACACTTGAAAAAACATAACCTCCTTGGTATGGGTACTGTGTAATAAAAGTCAGGTACACAACCTCAAGTATTTTACACTTTTCATTTCAAAATACTCCAAAACAACTTATTATCTTGGCAAATTGCATCAGCCATACAAGTTTCTTGGTAGACCATTTTGATATACAGTAAACCTCGGATAAGTCGACGTCGAGTGAGTCGAAAATCACTTAACTGGAAGCAAAATAAAAATTCCCGATTTTTCCCTATGTATTTTCTCTAAGAAATATGTGGACAAGCCAAAGTACGAGAGTCGAATTTCGGCTGTGTCGAAGTAAAACATTCGGTCCCTTTTGTACAAAATACACTTAGTTTACATCACTTGAGCCGAAGAAGATTTGTCTGGCATTCTCATTACATTAGAGGAGAACAAAAAAATTGGCATGTCGCAGAACCCCTGACCTGCTGCAGGTAAGCATGCACACTCAATAATCTCACACCGTACCGCTCCGCACACATGTCGAATACATACACATGTATACACACAGCACATCGATCCATACTTTATCCATACACACAGCACATCCATACTTTATCCATGTCAAGCCAGAACTCCTTGGTCAAGCCAATCGCTGCTTTATTATTTTAGTGACAGGCCAAGTGGGCGGAGCTTGTTTGTGCGTGCCCGGCTGGCTGTATAGTTTTGTTCAATGGAGGTGGGATGGGCCTGGGAGAGTGTTTTGTCTCAGGGTTGACAGAGATGAAAGCACGCAGCTGAGAGAGTGTCTGCCAGCAATGGCTACCTATGTTGCACCATAGACATAGCACATGCACATTGGGAGCAGACATTCTCAGAACTACGTTTAACTACTACATACAAATTCCATGTTCAATTTAGAACAAAATAAGAACATTATCTTCAAGAACAGACAAATTTGAATGCAAACACACACACGCACGCACGCACACACACACACACACACACACACATGCATGCATGCAAATGTACTATATACATGTACATAACTGTGAGTCGAAAAAAAATCGACTCTCGCGAGAGTCCAAGTTCACTTAAGTCGACGCATTTTTTTCAGTCCCGAGAGCTTCGACTCATGCGAGGTTTACTGTACACTGTATGTATTGCTAATTCTAAAATGGTGGAAATGATTTTTGAATCCTGATAAACTTTGTTTCACCATCAATTGTTCCTTACTCTGGTAAGTGTTGAAGTGAGACATGAGAGCGGTGAGTAGGTGGTAGGTGAACTGGGGGGACATCTTGGCGACAGACTGGATGGCAGGCTGAGTGCCTGGCACCAGCTCACAGAAGTCGGTCATCACGGAGTCAGCGAGGCTGATGCTGTGGCCAGAGCAGTCCTAAGGGAGCAGTTCACAAGAGCGTCATCATAGGGTTACACAGCGCAGGGAAAAAAAAAATTGAATCCTTTTCACATCTATACCAAGACAGTTAGTTCCATGAAGCATTTCCAATCTTTCACTATTCTAGGATGTGCCCTATTGATCTTACCATGGAGGTAGAAAGAAAGATTTATGTACCTCCATAATCTTACATCTTTGTTCATATTTCTCATTTTCATACTCTCTTACGTTTTTCAGATTTTTTTTTTTCATTTCTGATTCAAGTCTTCTTTTTTCAGTAAAGACTGAAGGAGGAGGGGGCAAAATCTGCCCTCAATATTTTTTTTCCACGGTCATTTCCGAACTGGAGAAAAAAAAAAACTGCACCTTGGCCTTTCTTGACTTCTGAGCCTAGCATCTTATTCATCTTTTGATTCTAAATGTAATACATTTTGAAAATGGTTACTTTACAGTTGTGAGCATAATGAAAATGAAATATCCAACAACACATGAATTAGCAGAGAAAAAATAGCTGTCTGATTAAGAAGAGAGAGAGAGAAAGAAACTAATCAAATTGTGTTACCTTCTTCGACACTTAAACATACAGAGATTCAATGTGCAATTCCATGCGGTGTTCAAGTTGGCTTGAATCAAACAGAATGGAAGGATTTTCATCAAAATTGTCAGATTCAACCTAAAAGTTGAGGAATTTCAAAGTTTCATGTCTTGGCACAAAAGTGTTTTATGTGCAGTCATACACAGTAGTTAGCACATAAATGAGGCAATTTCATGAACTCGAAAAGATACAAGTCCTCACATTGCTCTACACAAACGTCTCCACTAAATTTTCCTTC
The DNA here is from genome assembly GCA_033980235.1 of Diadema setosum. Lineage (NCBI taxonomy): Eukaryota > Metazoa > Echinodermata > Echinoidea > Diadematoida > Diadematidae > Diadema > Diadema setosum. The sequence continues at coordinate 31,926,677 of CM067064.1, read as the reverse complement.
TTGACAGGAAGTTGAAAAGTAAATATTTAATTTGTCCCATGAAATTGTTTCTTGTGCTGCAATGTCCAATAAATGAAGACTTAGAAGACACTGTAATTGCTAGATTGCTGTCCAAAGACATGATTTGTACACTTTTTTTGAGTGTGCACAAATAAATGCAAGAGCTGAGAGATAATGGAAACGTCACATTATCTTATGTGCATATACTGTCAATGTCAATGACAAACATCATTGTGTGAAAATGGAAATTCTGTTAGTCTCTTTTAAAGCCTGATTTTGATGCAACTTTTACCATTCTGCTTATCTGACTTAACATCCTGATAAATACCTGATTATAAAGCCACACGGCTGCACAATCCAACACATCGTGGCATCCGACGCTGATCGCCAGGGAAATGAGTCGCATCATTGCCTTGCGCCGCTGCTCATCCGCATCCTTCAGCGGGTGCCCGCTGTTGCCGAAGAGGGCGTCGAAGACGTTGTGGGTGGTGGCGAGCTTGCCGTTCTCGTGGAAGAAATGGCACAACTCCTCCAACAGCTGCAACTCCTGCACTGCAGTCATTTGCTGCATAATTGGCACAACGAGATATCACAGCTTACTTTAATCACAGGATTTTTCTTCTTCTTTTTTTGCAAGACTGTTTGCGTATGACTGACATTTGTCAACACACTTGCTTGCCCTGAAATTTATGAAAATGTGTGTGTTCAAAGTGTATGTGATACAATAATCTGAATCTAAAGCCAGATAGTACCTTTTTATATTGGTAATTTGTGGGTAAACTTAAAGGAACATGTACATTTTGTTTTCTATTTCTGACTGCTTTACAGAGTTATGAAATGTAACATAATCCTTTCACTGGTACATAGGACTTTGAACGATGTTACTCTATCCATGATAAACAGCAGTGAATGATACAAGGAAAATCACATCAGGAAAAAAAAGATAGCAACTACATTGAACCAATACAATACTATAACTATAAATTTAGACAAAATCCTTCATACATGATGACTGTGTGCAATATCTTCCTCTTCAAATCAGCAATGGTCAAATGTGCCAAAGCCTAATGGGACTATAATGGCATACTCGCCTGTCTCTTACCATTAGATTCTTCTCTGCCGATCTGTAAAAGATGAACTCCTGAATGAGCATCTTGACATACTCCTGGTTCGGGAACTTTCCCGGGGGGAAATTCTCACATTGTTCGAAGTACTGGTCAAGCCAGATGAGGAGCGTGCGGGTGGCTCCTGGGAAGCCCATCTGTCCAAGCATTGACCGCAGCTGTGGGATCCTCTGACCGATGTCCGAGTACCAGAGGCAAACATCCCCTTAGAACAGCAGAAATATACGGTTCAGATTAGTCACTGATCAGAGACGATAGGTGTCACAAATCTCCGACATGCAATGCAATGGTATGATTATATTACCTGAAAAAAAAAAAAACATATCAAACGGAATACATCATTTCCGTTTACATGAATCCAACTATTACACATTAACACAAGAAGTCTGAGTGATGGAAAACGCCACACACACACACACACACACACACTCACACAAATATATATAAATAAATAATTGTAAATGATCATCTACTATTTCCTCTTTAGGCCTACACAGTTGGAGAATTACTGAGAAGGGGTTGAAATCCTAACAGAAAAACTAGTGTAAATAGTGAATGATCAAAACTGGGTTGGTACAAGATTTCAAATGGGTGCGAAATCTTGTTCCTTTGCACGAGTAAAGATCATACGCTATTTGTTTTAAATACAACACCTTGAACATCAGCAGATGTGGTCCACACAGATTCTTAAATTTAGCACAGAAATGGCACACATTTTCCATGATGCCATTGTGAACCATAATTCAATAATCATTATTGACTCTGAAATTATTGGCATAAATATTGTCGGATGCCTACAGAAATCGCATAGTTACTGATTCGCCACTCACTCGCTGCTCCTAAAAGGAATGTGCATACCCCTAGAACACATATCATCTGCTAAAGTTAGCCAGCCACTCTGACTGAAAGCTGGCATCTAACACTCCTGGGCCCCACTGCTAGAAACTAAAAAAAAATAAAATGCAAGTCCCCCAAATCTTATGCTAAACGCAAGTTCATTACAGAGAGCATTGGTTAATTTGGTTTCATATGAAATATGAAGTACAACTTTGATGAATCAAATGCAATTTTGCATTTGATTCTGATGATGGGCCTACAGTACTTGTGTTTGATGAGAAGTTCCATGAAAAATTGAGTTTCTAAAGGGCATGTGTCTGGCCAATAGTAAACGTAACCAAAGCAAGCACATTCTGATGGCGAATATATTCATTACATTTGCTGGCTACATTCTATTTCAGCAGAATGTTCACCTCAACCATGCAGACGGGTGTATGCATGTGATAAGTGGCAAGTCAGTCTTGAACTAGCCTTTTGTCAAGGCCCTCTCGCTGTATGGTGAAGAGAGCCCAGCTGAGTGGGGTTGCGCGAGGGCCTTTTGAGATCTGCTTCGCATCCTTTTGTTAGCCCTTTGAATTACCGACTTTTGCTCCCCGATTTCGGGAGCAAAAGTCGGGGTCCAATCAGCGTGTCTGTCTGCTCGAACCCGATTTGAATAGAGCGAATGCACGCCGCTGCCGCAGACCTCACAGAACTCTACACACTCTCACAGAATTCTACACACAGAGTGTGTGTAGAGTTCCGTGGCAGACCTCCTCGGGTGGATACGTCAGTGATGCGTGCGAACAGGCATGACCACCAAGGCTGAGGATGCGGGGAGCGCGCCATTCCATTGGTTGACCGGAAGCCATTAAAATGAGTATTCAGAAGGGTTCACGTGTCATGAATAATAATGTGTGAAGCAGATCTCAAAAGGCCCTCGCGCTGGCGCGCTCGGCTGGGCTCGCTTCGCTCGCCCATTACAGCGAGAGGGCCTTGACAAAAGGCTAGTCTTGAACTGGTACTCATTACCAGTACTTTTGTGTGCACTCGACAATAATCATTGCAATAATTTCCTTATTTATTGCGAAATTTGCATCAATATGACATTGCAATCGTAGTACAATGTAGTTACCAATAATGGTGATATTGTAACCCCGGCGCGGGGCGCTGCTGTATTAACCAGTACTAACTAAGGCAGTACTACCAGTAGATTTCTACATGTGTTGGGGTCTCTGCTGGGTGCTGGTGATGCAAAAATGGTAGACAGAAAGATCTGTCTGGCCGGAGGAGTCTTTTGTATTTTTGACATTATCGCTCTCCTCCGTAGACAGACGGAAGTTGTTAGTACCCATCACTGTGTGGATGTTCTTAACCCCTGTCTCTATGGAAAAATTGGGTGAGGTACCTCACCCTTCTCGATTGCGTCTAATTCACGGCCCTAGGTCGGCAAATTTAAGCTTGTATAGCAAAATCAACATTTCAAGAATGCACTACACTCACCAGATTAATGAATAATCAAACATTTTGGTAGAATTTTCAATGTAAAACACACATCAACCAGCCCATTGCGGCGTCACGTTCAAACTGCAGAAACATATGAATCCATTAGCCAATCACATGCAAGGTAGTTTCTACGTGTTTTTTTTATTAAAACACGTACCACGCACGTGATTGGCTAACAGATTAAAAATGGCGACTTACTGCTAGCGAACGGCAATGTTGCGATATGGATAAAATTTCTGCATTATAACCTAGTTACTGCATTTCGATTGCACAATGAGAAATTTACCCCAAATATGCTGCATAGTGCATGTCATGTCAAACTTGTTTGAATGTAAAAAAGTTGTCTGAAATTTGGTTTATCGTAACGTTTGATCTGTGCGCGACCGCTGGCAGCGCATCCACACAGGAGCCAGAATCATTGACTTCGGTCTGTATAAGGAGGGGATCCGTGAAGCCAGACACAGTCTCCGCGGAACATTCCCCGACGACCAGATACAGACCAATCTTTCGCCTTCGGTCAACAAAAATGGTAGCTGCTTAATCTTTTAAACTCATTAATTTACTAAAATTAGATTTAGTTAGGGTGTAAGCTGCATCAGTGCTTGAGAAGTAACACTTGTCTCCTCCGATGATTTGTAGAAACTTCTCCCTCAATAACTTAGATGTAGATCGAGAAGTAAATTTATTGGTAGACATTCTAATTTCTATCGGGTGTAGGCCTATTCAACAAACAGAAAATTTGGTAATCGTGTAGAAATGCACACCATGCACACCTACCATTTCCTTCCTTAATTTGTCAATAAAACTTTTCGTGGCTATCAGAAATGTCAAGATGAACCATATCTGATGGTTTCATGAAATTTCATAGCCAATTACAGAAGAAAATTAGCTAATTTTGACTCAAAAAGTACGCCGATCGACGGCTGTATCAGCGTAGCGTGATTGATGATCGATTATGTGGAAAAGCGATATAATGATGATGATCGATCGTTGAAGTCTGTGGTACAGCCGCTTGTTTGGTGTTTAACCACAATAATTACGTCGGCTTACAGTAAAAAGTTGAAGTGATCTCGATGCGTCTGTTTTTTGTTGTTTTAATAAATTTTCTCCTGCGTGCTGCGTTTGACTGTATACAAACATTGTATCTGTCAACATATTTTGCTGACTGAATGATGGGAGGATAATATGTGTGAAACAATAAAAGATAATAAAAAGGACCTTACTACGAAACAAAAGCAAATATTGGGGTTGCAGTTCTTGTATACATAATTAATAAAATGAAATGGAAAAATGAATAGCGTTATCATAAAAACAATGATTTATACTGTAAATTGAACTTATCAATTAAAAACATGAATTTAATACCATTTACCATCACCAGAAACAAACAACAAATCCCCTTCGAATTCAACTTCCTCCTCATGTTCTTTTCTCTCTCTTTCTCTCTCTCCCTCCTTCTAACAGCCTTCCTCTTTTCTTCTACTTTTCCTTCAACTTCATTCTTTTCCCTTCTATTCAAATTAAATCATCAACTTTTGTCATGAATCAATACTTGCCACAATTTCTAAAGAAAGGACATCTAAATCCTTGTATGAATAATCTGTATCAATAATTTAAATAGTGATAATCATGATAGTGGCAATGAAAAGAATGAGAAAAATACGAAAATGAAAGTAGATCTAGACTAGGGCCCACACGTATTGCACAAGTCGTGTTAATATTGTTAGTAAGCGGCTAATTAGAGACTACCAGAATCGATTATAATCGTTGACATAGTTCTCTGTGAAATCGATGCACTAGTTACTACGTCGGAACTATGATCGCGACCGACGTACTTTTCAACTCCGATTTCTCATTTTTCTTTCCTTTTCGGCTTTCTAATTCAATAAAAACTCTCTTATATGGTTCAATTTAGCATCTCCAAGAGCTGCACAAAATTTTATTGACAAACGGCTAAGCGAACGGTAGGTGTGCATTTCTACATGATTACCGAAAATTTACCCATAGGCCTACATTATTTGATACGTGTGGGACTACTGCACAGACCGAGATCTTTCCCCCATGACCCATTATAATAAATTAATGCACCGCGCAACTACATTACAGCATTTCTAAGACTGTTCAGTCAGCAAGATACAAGGAAATTTAAGCAAAATTATCAAATTAAAACTCTGGAAGTAAAATCAATCCTGATATCACTGTCAGAAAGTGAAGTTTACCTGCACTCAATATCCCACTCTGCTCCTCCATACTGTCCGTTAGCGATCGACGGAGTGCCATCCTCTCATTGGTCCGTTAGGGACGTGCGGAAGCACGAAAACAGTGCGATCCCGTACGTAGAATCCCCGGCGAATTACCAATAATTGCAACCGTACAATTTTAAAGGATCCAAAACAGAATTCTAAGCAAATCAAACCTGGTTTTGGATCAGATACCAAGTACAAATATATCAATACAGCACTTAAAGTAGCGGTCCGAATGATATTATACCACAAGTTCACTGCCTCTAGCTCACGTTACTGTTGGATCGGCATACGGCAAGTACGTGTGCTGCATAAACGAACGTACGTACGTACGTGCGAGCGGATCTACTCATTAGACTTGACACAACAGTCGTTTCATTAGTGTACCGAAATAGAGAGTTTCGTTATGCTCCCAGTCTCTCACTCTCGGAGCCGACAGAGACATCTAGCAATCACATTAGGTCTATATGTCAGACGAACTGTATGAATAAAATCAATCAAACAAACTTCAAAGTAAGGCAAATAGACTTTGAGAGATATTGTAAGAATTATGTGATTATAGGTCAACAGTTATGCCGGTCATCAGGGCCTACTGGATATCATATATGGCAACATGCCAGTCAGTCCTACTGAATATCAATATGGCAACATGCACCAGTTATCACCCCTACTGAATATCATATTGCAACGTGACGGTCAGTCTGACTGATACCATATGGAAACATGCCGGTCAGTCCTACTGAATATATCATATATGCAACATGCCGGTCAGTCCTACTGAATATATCATATATGGCAACATGCCGGTCAGTCCTACTGAATATATCATATATGGCAACATGCCGGTCACTCCTACTGAATATATCATGTATGGCAACATGCTGGTCAGTTCTACTGAATATATCATGTATGGCAACATGCCGGTCAGTCCTACTGAAGATATCAAATGGCAACATGCCGGTCAGTCCTACTGAATATATAATTATGGCAACTTCTGGTCAGTTCTACTGAATATATCATGTATGGCAACATGCCGGTCAGTCCTACTGAATATATCATGTATGGCAACATGCCGGTCAGTCCTACTGAAGATATCAAATGGCAAAATGCCGGTCAGCCCTACTGAATATCATATGGCAACATGCCGGTCAGTCCTACTGAATATATCATATGGCAACATGCCGGTCACTCCTACTGAATATGGCAACATGTCGGTCACTCCTACTGCATATCATATGGCAACATGCCGGTCACTCCTACTGAATATATCATGTATGGCAACATGCCGGTCAGTCTTACTGAATATACCATGTATGCATGGCAACATGCCGGTCAGTCCTACTGAATATATCATATATGGCAACATGCCGGTCAGTCCTACTGAATATATCATATATGGCAACATGCCGGTCAGTTCTATATGGTAACATGCCGGTCAGTCCTATACTGAATATATCATTATGGCAACATGCCGGTCACTCCTACTGAATATATCATGTGTGGCAATATGCTGGTCAGTTCTACTGAATATATCATGCATGGCAACATGCCGGTCACTCCTACTGAATATTTCATATATGGCAACATGCCGGTCAGTTCTATATGGTAACATGCCGGTCAGTCCTACACTGAATATATCATTATGGCAACATGCCGGTCACTCCTTCTGAATATCATATGGCAACATGCCGGTCAGTCCTACTGAATATAATATGGCAACATGCCGGTCACTCCAACTAATATCATATGGCAACATGCCGGTCAGTCCTACTGAATATAAAATGGCAACATGCCGGTCACTCCAACTGAATATCATATGGCAACATGCCGGTCACTCCTACTGCATATCATATGGCAACATGCCGGCCCCCCCACGAATCCACTCACAATGAACAAAATATAACTGCCAACAAGGCTTACACAGTGCAATCACTTGGTGGCATGGCATGCAGGGACTTGATAATATCTTTGCAAATACTTGTGTCAAAAGTTAGACTGTAATTTGTGCTGTAGACAGTAATGTACATTCATATTTGGGATTCACATGTGTTTTTTTTTTTTTTGGCTTTCTGCATTATTCATCAGAAAAAAACAAACAAAAACAATGCCATGGGTACTACTCTCCCAACAACTGTGCCAGCATGTTCATACAGCTGAAATTGATATTTTGTCAATTACAAATCATCATTTTAGTTTAGTTTAAATCTGAGAGGTTGGACCTGTTCAATATATAGGGCCTAGCAATTATGCTTTATTTGGATGCCCAGGATATTGGAAACAACCTGAAGTTTCCTATAACCCTCACAATTTCCCAGCTAATGAAACCACTACTTTTGTTCACTATTATTATGCATCTTACATAATTATCACAAGTAAATTGTCTACCGTTCATATAATCAGTACAAAAATGTTTTAAGCCAAAATATGTGTATATATATATATATATATATATATATATATATATATATATATATGCATGTTCTTCAGCTTGACTTTTATTTAGCCTTCATCTTACAAATCATAATATTATTTTTTTTTACAGATTAGATGAAGGCTGACTCCAAGAATTGTCCCAGTTGAAAGTGAAAAACAACTATCAAACAATTTTCTGAGATGCTACCTGTGGTAACGTATCTGACATTTGGATTTGACACGTTTAAAATGACTTATTACTAAGAGTTTGGTAACGTTTCTGGAGAAAACTATTACTATTAAAAAAAAAATCACCCATTGATTGTTGTACATTTGTTTCTGAATTTGTTAAAGTTTCTGATTCGTATAATTGCTAAATGTTGAATGAAATCTTTGATTTAGAGTTTTTAGTCATTTGTACAACTAGATGAGTGCACACTTTTTTGGACAATGGCCCTTGAGCATTTCACACCCAGTGGCGGATGTGCCAGTGGGTGTTCCCAGGACGTTTCAATGAATACAATGCACTCTAGTCATGATGCACATGCATCAACTGCAACAACTATAGTCATATCTTTTCATTCTCAATTGTGTTTTGAACACTTCATTTCCACAGAAGCCCTACAAAAATCCTGACATTCTGGTCGTCACTGGCTTCCGCTAAAAACATGGACTGCAGTACTGCACCATGACAACAAAGTCATGACACTGTAAGTGATGGTGTGTATTTTAGTCACAGGTGAAGTCTGTGGTTTTGATAGGATAATGTGAGCACCATAGGAGAATTAAATACCTCTTTACAATATGTCAGCTTCTTTGTATAGTAGCCAGGAAAGGTTTCATGCACACAGGCTGGGGAATGCTTTGTTTTGGCTTGAGTGGCCACCCTGAATGTAATCAGCTCTGTACATTGTGGGGATTAAGTGGATAAAAGTTTTTGACTGTGGAATCTTTTGTTTGGAGTTGAGGAGGGCTCTCTTTCTTGGAGCAAGGTTTCAATGTTGTTGATGAGGCAATATACAGCTGTCAGTACTTAGTGTCTGTAACTTAGCTCAGTTAGGTGTCCCATACAGTCCCACATGTAGACAAAGCCCTTCATAGTTATGAGGAGGGTTCTCTTTCTTGGAGGAAGGTTTCGATGTTGTCTCATATAATAGGGATGAAGCAATACACAGCTATCAGACTTACAATGTACCAATTAAGTGTCTAAAAGTACTGCTGGTCAAATAATGTTTGACAACCACATGCAGCTACATGTTTTCAATTTGGTATTCTTTCATTGTCCTACATGTAATGTTTCTTGCGTACATTTGCATTTCATTCAAAATTGTTCTTTTTGCTGAAACTAAGTTTAAGCCTGAATTAACCTCATGGCTATGGTACACCTCGCACACCGACAAAAATTGGAGCACATGGATATTCAGGAGAATTAGGAATATCTTTGAAATGTGTAGTCCTGCAATTCTCTCTTTTTACATTGAAACATCTCTCCATGTACATATCAAGTATTTCTTTGATGAGTGTACAGAATGAAGCTGGAGGACTGCTTTTTAAGGACAAGTTCACCTTCATAGACATGTGGGTCGAGTGAATGCAGCAATATTAGTAGAAGACGTCGGTGTGATTTTGAGGAAAGTTGAACAGTTCAATCTTATCAACCATGAATAAAATTACAAACATCAACAACTAAGTGAATTCTTGAATGGTAGTCTGATTAGAATAGTTCAGTTCACCAAATGTTTAGGTGTTTCGATATATGAAGAACTGAAATGGTCTAAACAAATTTAAAAAAAGAAATAAAAATTTATATCACTTTATTCAAAATTAAATTTTGTGAAATTCTCTTTTTGTTTTCATTATATATCGCTGTATGCAGGCTACATCATACACTTTAGCAGTCTTTTCATCCTGCAGTGACTGCTCAGATGCTTAAAAATATTCATAACTTCCGAACGGATTGTCCGATTTTCCTCAAACTTTCACTGATCTGTTCTACTAATATTGCTGCATTCTCCAGCATTATTGCCATAGACATGTAGCCCAAAGTTATCCATGGAGGAGATTCAGCTCACGTTTGAATCCAGAGAAGGTAAATAGATATGTTTTAATTTTTTTGAGCCATACTGAGCAAAGCCATAAGTGATGTAATGCTGATTAAGTAATCCTTTAACTCTTTATGTGCCATGGTGTATACCTCCTGTGTTCCACATTATTCTGACGTAGCAAGGCAGCCATGCTTTGAGAAAACGTTCTGGTTTCAAACCGATGTAACTTTTGTAGATTTTTGTTACCCTGGACATGTAACGAGCAAAGATTTCGAGGAAATGTCAAGCTTTTCTCTGATGTATATTGTACTACAAATCATTGATTTAAGTAAGATTTGGCAAGTAGCTTGATTTATCCATTATGGATAGTTAAAAGCTGTTTTTAATAGCCACATTACGATTTGTACATCAATTTGTTCTTTATCCATTCATCCATTCATCTGTTATGTTACTCAGTTACCATGTTATCTATCAAATGAAGATTGATTTGATTTTTGTTGTCTTCTTGTCTACATTGTATGTTTGATAGGATTAACTCAACTACTATTTCGTTTCTCCATTTCGTTTGTTGAATAGATGTCATCTGGGCTGGCAGTTGGAAGCAAGTTCACGTTTCAAGTACTTGCACTGTTAGTGAGTGCAAAATGTCAACACACTGATTTCTTTTCCAAATGTGGTTTTCTATTGAAATACTATGTGGAACATACCATAATTATGCAGTAATATACAATGTAAGAAAAGGTAAAGCCATTGCGTTTAGCCAGTGTAAGTACATTATGTGACATTATGCATATGTATTACATTTATTACTGTTGTTTCTTTACCTCACCTAGCGTTCATCCAGTGGAAGCAGCAATATGAAGGGCAGGAAAAATGTTCATTCATTGCATCTAAAGGTGCAACAGGCAATGATGAGGTCATTATGCAATCGTATTATCGTAAGAGTGTGCCTGTGATATATTCAGTAGGTTTAATAGATAAATAGATACAGATATTTCAGATACATATATGTTCAGTAGGGCTGACCAGCATGTTGCCATGTGATATCAGTCGGACTGACCGGCACATTGCAATATGAAATTCAGTAGGACTGACCAGCATGTTGTCATATGATATTCAGTAGGAGTGACCGGCATGTTGCCATATATTAGTAGGACTGACCGGCATGTTGCCATATATTAGTAGGACTGACCGGCATGTTGCCATATGATATTCAGTAGGAGTGACCGGCATGTTGCCATACATGAAATATTCAGTAGGAGTGACCGGCATTTTGCCATACATGATATATTCAGTAGAACTGACCAGCATGTTGCCATAAATGATATATTCAGTAAGACTTACCGGCATGTTGCCATACATGGTATATTCAGTAAGACTTACCGGCATCATGTTGCCATATGATATTCAGTAGGACTGAGTGGCATGTTGCCATATGATATTCAGTAGGACTGACCGGCATGTTGCCATATGATATATTCAGTATAGGACTGACCGGCATGTTACCGTATAGAACTGACCGGCATGTTGCCATATATGATATATTCAGTAGGACTGACCGGCATGTTGTCATATATGATATATTCAGTAGGACTGACCGGCATGTTGCCATGCATACATGGTATATTCAGTAAGACTGACCGGCATGTTGCCATACATGATATATTCAGTAGGAGTGACCGGCATGTTGCCATATGATATGCAGTAGGAGTGACCGACATGTTGCCATATTCAGTAGGAGTGACCGGCATGTTGCCATACATGATATATTCAGTAGAACTGACCAGCATGTTGCCATACATGATATATTCAGTAGGAGTGACCGGCATGTTGCCATAATGATATATTCAGTATAGGACTGACCGGAAATGTTACCATATAGAACTGACCGGCATGTTGCCATATATGATATATTCAGTAGGACTGACCGGCATGTTGCCATGCATACATGGTATATTCAGTAAGACTGACCGGCATGTTGCCATACATGATATATCCAGTAGGAGTGACCGGAATGTTGCCATATGATATGCAGTAGGAGTGACCGGCATGTTGCCATAATGATATATTCAGTATAGGACTGACCGGCATGTTACCATATAGAACTGACCGGCATGTTGCCATATATGAAATATTCAGTAGGAGTGACCGGCATGTTGCCATACATGATATATTCAGTAGAACTGACCAGCATATTGCCATACATGATATATTCAGTAGGAGTGACCGGCATGTTGCCATAATGATATATTCAGTATAGGACTGACCGGCATGTTACCATATAGAACTGACCGGCATGTTGCCATATATGATATATTCAGTAGGACTGACCGGCATGTTGCCATATATGATATATTCAGTAGGACTGACCGGCATGTTGCCATGCATACATGGTATATTCAGTAAGACTGACCGGCATGTTGCCATACATGATATATTCAGTAGGAGTGACCGGCATGTTGCCATATGATATGCAGTAGGAGTGACCGACATGTTGCCATATTCAGTAGGAGTGACCGGCATGTTGCCATATGATATATTCAGTAGGACTGACCGGCATGTTGCCATATGATATTCAGTAGGACTGACCGGCATTTTGCCATATAGAACTGACCAGAAGTTGCCATAATTATATATTCAGTAGGACTGACCGGCATGTTGCCATATGATATCTTCAGTAGGACTGACCGGCATGTTGCCATACATGATATATTCAGTAGAACTGACCAGCATGTTGCCATACATGATATATTCAGTAGGAGTGACCGGCATGTTGCCATATATGATATATTCAGTAGGACTGACCGGCATGTTGCCATATATGATATATTCAGTAGGACTGACCGGCATGTTGCATATATGATATATTCAGTAGGACTGACCGGCATGTTTCCATATGGTATCAGTCAGACTGACCGTCACGTTGCAATATGATATTCAGTAGGGGTGATAACTGGTGCATGTTGCCATATTGATATTCAGTAGGACTGACTGGCATGTTGCCATATATGATATCCAGTAGGCCCTGATGACCGGCATGACTGTTGACCTATAATCACATAATTCTTACAATATCTCTCAAAGTCTATTTGCCTTACTTTGAAGTTTGTTTGATTGATTTTATTCATACAGTTCGTCTGACATATAGACCTAATGTGATTGCTAGATGTCTCTGTCGGCTCCGAGAGTGAGAGACTGGGAGCATAACGAAACTCTCTATTTCGGTACACTAATGAAACGACTGTTGTGTCAAGTCTAATGAGTAGATCCGCTCGCACGTACGTACGTACGTTCGTTTATGCAGCACACGTACTTGCCGTATATGCCGATCCAACAGTAACGTGAGCTAGAGGCAGTGAACTTGTGGTATAATATCATTCGGACCGCTACTTTAAGTGCTGTATTGATATATTTGTACTTGGTATCTGATCCAAAACCAGGTTTGATTTGCTTAGAATTCTGTTTTAGATCCTTTAAAATTGTACGGTTGCAATTATTGGTAATTCGCCGGGGATTCTACGTACGGGATCGCACTGTTTTCGTGCTTCCGCACGTCCCTAACGGACCAATGAGAGGATGGCACTCCGTCGATCGCTAACGGGCAGTTCCTCCATGTAAGCTGCCATGTTTCCGATCAAACGAGATGAACTAGCTGAAGATGGCGCCCTCGGCCCTGGCCCTGAAAGCTCGTCGTCGATTTAGTCGGGTACGGTACTTTAATTTTTGTTTTCAGTTGCTATAAACGACGTGTTCTAAATTGAGTATTTAAGGAGAAGAAACTTACAGAAGAAACCCGGAAGTGGAAGGAGAAATATTTTTTCTTTGTTTCTTTGTTGTTTTTTTTTGCTTCTTAGCTACTGAAGTGCCCCCCCCCCCCCCACACACACGCAACGAAAACGTGTTGCCGGCCATGACTTGGTTCCCACTGTGGCGTTTGTTTGTTTGTTTGTTTTTAATTTGGCTAATATATTAGCATAATCGTGTAATTAGCATGATATGTAACTTATGTAATAAATTCACTAATCGTAATCCATAAAGACAGAAAATATTTTTAAAGGACAAGTTCACCTTCATAAACATAAGGATTGAGAGAATGCAGCAATATTAGTAGAACACATCAGTGAAAGTTTGAGGAAAATTGGACAATCGATGCAAAAGTTGTGAATTTTAAAAATTTTTATGTTGGAACCGCTGAATGAGGAGACTACTAAGGCTCGTGATGTCATATGAGTACGACAGTATAAAGAAAATGTAAAGAAAATTCAACATATTTTCACTTTTTTCGCATAATAAAAGAGTACTTGACTTGCCTCTTTCTAAAGGCAATGGGAATAATATTACCCATAACATATGTCAGTAACGAGTCAAGGGAATGTGTACTTTTTTCAAAAGATGAAATTTTGTGAAATTCTCTTTATATTTTCCTTATATCGTTGTACTCATATGACATCATACACTGCAGTAGTCTTCTCATCCAGCGGTGACTGCACAAAAACTTCAAAAATTCATAACTTTTGAACGGATTGTCCGATTTTCCTCAAACTTTCACTGATGTGTTCTACTAATATTGTTACATTCTCTCAATCCTTATGTTAATGAAGGTGAACTTGTCCTTTCATACAACTTTTCGAGGGGGTTCTATGAAGAGGAATCAATCATAACGACTTTCCATTTTGCAATGACGCAAGTAACTCAGATAATTATGATAATTAGCAAAATGAGCTGATTTGCATACTAGTATGTACAATAGTCTAGTAAATGATGCCATCTACTAGTATGTTCAAAACGTGAAAAAGCTGTTAACCCATTCCATACCGAATTCTGAAATCCGCCCCATTGACTTAATACACAGCCCACAAGGTTCCCGTATGGAACGGATTTAGGAGAAGGTTTTGTTGTTATTGTTGTTGTTGTTGTTGTTGTCGTCGTCGTCGTTGTTGTTGTTGATTCGTGTTCTAGATGGGTAGGCCTACTGAAATAATTTCATTGATTGTTCCCTTATGGCAAGCTTGGGCGATTAGGGCCTATCTCTATTAGTTAATTAGCATATTCAGCTGATTAGTATGCATTGTATATGTAATAATATTATATTTATATGTAGTTTCGGTCAAGGAATACTGAAAACATGGGTGATACAACTCAATAAGTGGAAATAATTATATCACAATACATTTCTTGCTAACTTGAAAAACACATCCTTAGTGTAAATCAATGGTAACTCTCGATAATTCTCCAGCTTGGTCTATAGAATAAAACAGTAGATGGTGCCCCACAATTATTATTCTTTGTGTGTGTGTGTGTGTGTGTGTGTGTGTGTGTGTGTGTGTGTATGTGTGTGTGCGTGTGTGGGTGGGTAGGTGTGAGTTATTGTTGTTGTTGTGTTATCACGGATTTCATCTACCAGCTAAGATATTGTTTGTGATCCCCTATGATGTCTTATCACAAAACATCACGGTATTTTGTCATTACACGTGGTTCTGGTTTGTTTGCTTGTGTTTGTTTGTCTGTTAAGTGGTTATTGTTGTTGTTGCTTTTTTTATTGTCAACTCCCAGCATCAATATCGAATACTTTCATACATGAGTGGAGACCAATGTCACGGCATTTTTTTTTTTTTTTTTTTTTTGATGTTGCTCGTTTCCTTGTTTGTTTGGCATCGTCCAACCGTGTCATTTACTGATCTCAGATTATTCCAATAACTCCCTCTTATCGCTTAGTTTGTTATCTGCTAAAAAAAAAGGGGGGGGGGGGCCTGCTTCCTTTCTAGTGGTATTTGGATACAAAACAAATCATGGTCCTGCCTCAGAGCTTCTGCCGTTTAATTCAACTCTCAATCATGTCAATGTATGACATTACTGCTTGTGATTCATTTTGGAATGGAAATATAGTCCGTCTAGATAATAAAAATAACAAAATTATAGTGAATAATCTCGATATTATACTTCTGTGTACACAACAAACTATTATTATGACGATGTAGACACCGTATAGAAGAGGAAATTTATAATACATCAACCTAAGTCCGCGCGTGCATTTCAGCCATTTAAGATAATGTTCTATACCTTCAAATCGGCCTTTTGTCTTGAGCAGTCTGTATAATGTGTTGCTCGAGATAAATCATTTTTGCATCCAAAAGAACAATAAATTTCACTATCATTTTAGAGTTGACATATTCAATGTGCTTTATATACACCAACCCCCGTTAAAAATAATAAGGTTAATTCTTTGGATTAGTATGCTGTCATGAGTAGACTGGGATATCACGTGTTGAATGATAAGTCTGACATTCATTTTATTGTGTGTGTTTGTGTGTGTGTGTGTGTGTGTGTGTGTGTGTGTAGGGGGTTGTTTTCGTTTTCATTGTTTCTTTGTTTGTATGTTTTTTGCCATTAGTACTTTCAACTTCATGTCCAAGTTATTTCATCTCCAACAAACACGAATACTTGGTGTTACAAAAAACATTTCCCACTTTTGATCCTTAATAGTTCGAAAATTATTGTATCAGATAACACTGTCATTGATATACATAGGGACTAGCTGAGTGCAATTTATGTGGAGGTGATTTGAATATGAAAGTCTGAATCAGTTTCATTAAATCCATGATTGATTTTAAAGTTACATCCAAAATTTTGGTCAAATTGGAACCCTCAATAGCTGTGTTCAGACGAGGGCAGTTTTGGTCGGAATAACTTCGGAGGAAGGGTCGGAGTAACTTCGGAGGAAAGGTCGGAGTAGTGCCCGTCTGAACAATGTCGTGGTAAGTTCCTCCGGTCGGAGCCACGACCCCTTCCTCCGACCAAGATACTCCTAAGTTTTCTCAGGAGTATCTCGCTACCACGAATGGCCGGTCGGGGTAAATTGCCCGTGCGGACAAGCCCTCGGAGTATCTCTGAACTTACATTACCTTACATTTACAACCTAGGTAAAACTTCCGGGAGCAAATCGCAATGTTGACATTTTGCGAGTACACGTACGCGTGTAGTGCAATTCTGACCTAGTCGATTGGGACGAAGAAGCTAACGAAAAAAACAAATAAAAAAACAAAAACAAACAAAACAAACAATCGTATGGTCGACGTGCGCGGCGCTACCACTTCCAGAAATTACACCGACCCTCCAAGGTGATCCCGGCGAAGGCCGTGGTAAATTGGTCGGAGTTTCTTCCTACAACCGTCGTGTGGACACAGGGTCGTGGTAAGATAACTATATATTTGAATTTTAATTGCTGCGCCATAAAATTTTACTCCGACTAGAAATACGTCTGAACATGGCTTGTATGTGGGTGTGTGCTTACAATGACCCTAAACAATTAATAGACATAAATACCACGAATACCATTTTTTTATACCTCTGCTGATCAGGCTTCTTGTCTCTTGCTCCAAGGCACATGAATGCTTTACTAATAATTCATGATTGAATACCCTTGGAAATGATAGTCTGAATCCATGTAAAGGGTAAAATGTACGCACATGAAAATAATAAGCACATGTTTTCATGTTCCTGCATACACATACATCTCTGGATGAATAAAGACAGTGAAAGTGGAATTTCCCATGAATATGTAATAGAGCATTCAAATTCTGGCCATTGTTCATAATCAGGACTATTGTCTGAGTGTTAACCACACACTCCCATACACACCTACTGGTCCTTGTGGAATGTCAAAGTTTTGTACAGAGAGTTGAAAATGGAGCAAAATCTGAACCCTAACTTAAAGATAAATCTTGAATTTAATGAAACTGATTAATGCCTTCATTGTTAGATCACCTCCAACAAAATCGTGCACTTTTCAGGTATTGCTCATATCAGTGTAAATGCTATCTGATATACAGTTTCTGACCTATTACGGATCAAAAGTGGATTTTTTTTTTTGTATCATCTTGTAGGAGCCTACCACTATATAAGCCGTGCCTTGGTTGGCCAAAAATACTCAATCTTGAGTGATACACACCATTAAAACCAAAACAACAACAACAACAACAGACAACCTTGATTTTGATGGGGTGCTGTTCGCTATTCCGAAGGTTCGCTAGACCGAAGGTTCGTTATTCCGATTCCCCATACATAGAGGTTCGTTAACTCGAAAATGAAAAAGGGTTCGTTAATCCGAATTTGTAGCGTTATTCCGAAGTTTCGTCATTCCGGAGATTCGTTAATTCGAAAATGAAATTCGGAATAATGAACCTTCGGAATAACGAATCTTTGGACTAAAGAGCCTTCGGAATAACGAACCTTCGGAATAACGAGCTGTAACCATTTTGATGACGTGGCAGTGATTAGATATAAGTTTTTCACCGTATCCGGGCAATTACCCCCCCCCCCCCCCCCCGGCAACTATACCCCCAGCTAAATACTGGTTAGTGGCAAGGTTAGAGCAAATATTAGGGTTAGGATCAGGTTCAGGATTAGGATTAGGGTTAGGGCCAGGGGAAGGGTCCGGGGTTATTGCCCAGGGGGTAATTGCCCTAGACCCGTTTCACAGTTAATTTCTTAAGTTCGCCAGTCTTATTGATATCGCGATCATTCCATTTGGTGAGCTTTGGCCGTTGCGCGGCAGGTTTGAAGTTCAAATTTATTTACGATCAGTCGATTCCCTATATGTTAATAAAAAATATGTTGTTATCCAAAATGGTCATCCAATTAAGCGTCAGACGGAGGCGTATTGCGCGATGCCGCCATTCCAAGCATTCAGATACGGCGAGGAATATTTCTAATTTCAGATGATCCATTCATTTTTCCATTTCCAACAGAAACATATAAATATTTTACAGAGATTGAATACATAGATTTCATCATAATACACAATAAAGGATAAGTTTACAAATTATTGTAAGTATACAGAAATGCTTGAAATAATAATAATGATAATGATGATGATAATAATAATAAAGATAATAATAAAAA
Organism: Diadema setosum; assembly: GCA_033980235.1. Classification (NCBI taxonomy): domain Eukaryota; kingdom Metazoa; phylum Echinodermata; class Echinoidea; order Diadematoida; family Diadematidae; genus Diadema; species Diadema setosum. The sequence goes on along the minus strand of CM067064.1, from coordinate 31,907,630 downwards.
TAATAGTAGTAATTGTAATAATAATAATAATAATAATAATAATAATAATAATAATAATAATAAAATAATAATAATGATAGTAATAATAATGATAACAATAATAAGTATGAATACAATAATAGTAGTAATGATAATAATAATAACAACGTCTTTTTATGCAGGGTAGACTGGTCAGTGTTGCCACTGCTCTACCAGAGGGCCCTGCCATAATCAAACCACTGCACTGGCTGTATATGTCAGAGATTTGTGACAACCAGTATAGTCTGTCACCAGTGACTAAAGAGCTCTATATTTCCGCTGTTTTAGTTTAAGGGGATGTTTGCCTTTGGTACTGGGACATCCGTCAGACGATCTCACAGCTGCGGTCAATGCTTGGACAGATGGGCTTCCCATAGGAACCACCCGCACGCTCCTCATCTGCCTTGACCAGGACTTCGAGCACTGTGGAAATTTTGATTGATTTGATTTGATTTGATTTGATTTATTGGCTTCTGTATTATCATTGTACATGTATATATGCCTTTTCCCCCCGGAAGTTTCCAAACCAGGAGCTTGTCAAGATGTCTATTCAAGAGTTGATATTTCATTGATAGCCAGAGAGAAAAAAAAAAATCTTGATTGTGAGAGGGGTCTTGGGTAATTACTCCCTGGGCAATTACCCCGGACGCTTCCCCTTACCCTAACCCTAATCCTAATCCTAATCCTAATCCGAATCAATCCTGAACCTATTCCTAAGCCTATAACCCAAACTCTAAACCCCATAAACCTAACCCTAACCCTAATATTTACTCTAACGTTATCACCAACGAGTATTTAGCTGGGGGTAATTGCCCTGATACGGGCAAATTATAGTTTAACTGTACCAATTTGACAGAGTTGAGTTTGGTGCATTTTATCTTTAGCTCGCATGAAGAGGAAAGCATAATGTAAATACATGTAGTCATTGTGTAAATGATAGGGGCTTAAAACTCAAACAAATTTGAGTGTAAGCTGCATCAGTGCTTGCGAGCCAACACATTTCTCTTCGGAATTTACGATGATTTGTAGATACGTGATCATATAGTAAGCAGCGGATAAATCAATGATATCCACAATGACGAAATTACACTTTGAGTGAGAAAACAAAATTGTACTACACAACTGTTTCAGGACATGGCTAGCCTATTGTACATTTATCATATGCAAATTAGCTCATTATGCCAACTAAGATATTCAAGACACTTTTATAATTTCTAAATTGGAAGAAATGTTATAAATGAATTTCTCGTCTTAAAAAAACCTCGAAAAGTCGTATTATCCCTGCTTTCATGCTTCCTGGATTTAAACTAGCAACAAATTACATAATACGTTACTAAGCAGAATATGCTAATTAGACCAACAAAGATAACTTCCCACGGAAAATTGCCAAGGTGGCAACCAGCTATAATATGGGCCTGCTTCGTACCCATCTAGAACACGAATATACATAATTAATATAATTATGGTAGCATTTACTAGATTGTGGTACATATGCAAATTAGTTCTGTGTGCTAATCATGATATTTAAAGAGTGTGTACAGTTCTGGTCGAGGTGAAGATTTAGCTTTTAACGTTTTGTGAGATATTCAGAAACCACTATATGAGATTTCAAAGATCATGCAGTTCTAAGGGGTATCAAAAGTTTATTCGATGAAAATCGGTTTTGAAATGGCTGAGATATCCCAAAACAAGGTGAAACAAAGAGATACTAATAAAGTTGGGGCATGTCGCCTTTTATTATTAGCACTTTTTTGGATATCTCAGCCATTTGAAAACCAATTTTCATCAAATAAACGTTGAATCCTTCTTAAAATTACATGCTCTTTCATATTTCATAAGAGGCTTTTCATTATCTCACTTAGGAATGTTCAAAACATGAATCCCTACCTCAACCAGTACTGTAAACCCCCTTTAATACACTTTCATCATTTCAGAATGGAAACTCTTGTTAGTGAAATCCTCGTCATGTAAAACCATCGAAAAATTGTAGTTATCCATGTTTTCTGGCGTCCTGGATAATGATTACCAAATATATTGTATATTATTTTACATATCATGCTAATTACATGATTATGCTAATTAGGTTGATAAAGAAAAGTTGAATAAGATTGCCTGGGTAGCAACCAAGCTACCGTAAATTTACTTCAATACCCTTCTAGAACACAAAACTAAAACTTTACCGGGTCTGACAAATTTTCTACCCGACTATATTGGAGCTCGCTAAAGAAGGTCTCTGATTCTTTAATATCAGTTTGGGTTAGTGTGTGTTGGGAACTTCATGGCTTATTATCATTGTTTTATTCGAGCAAGGAATATAAAAACATGTTTGTTTTTTTTAATCTGAAATACAGGGTCGGAGAATATCTAACAATGGAACTATAGGGCACACGTACACAGATTTAGAGTAATGGGGAATCATGTGGGTCAACTAACATGTTATTGCCGTATTCTTGTGAACCCCGCACATGTCCAGGAAAACATTAAAACAAGGAAGTATTGCCCTAGAGGAATGAAGAATAAAATAGCTGTCAACCCATGCAAAAAGGCTCTAGATGTATATCTGGCTGATTAAAACAAAAACAAAAACAAAAACAAACATGATAAAAGTGGAAGGAACAACATGAAGAGTTTGAAGAGGACACGGAGAAAGAGCGAATAATGAAGGATGAAAACCAACGCATGCGATGCACGAGTTAGATGCATGATGGGCTCACTATAGTAAGAAAGAGGGGAGATTATTCTGAAATAATTCATAAATGATTATGATGAAAAGGGGACTTGAAATTAGGGCGCAAAGAGAACGAATCATTCTGCTGTATAAGAACGCAAAAAAAAAACTAACAAAACAACTTTACTTCAAAAGTAGTATTGAGACTTAAAGCTTCATCTATATACTGCCATTGCGAGAATTCCAAAGTTTAGGGCCAGAAAAAGAAAATATATTGATTTTGCAGAATTAATCATCTTAATCCATTATGTTTAAGTAGTCATGTGATTTTACGAGTATGCAATACGGTTGCAAACAGATTAATTATACCTCAACTGCAATGTTTTCATCATTCTTTATCTAAAAATTGTTTTGAGGATATGAAACGACTTATATATACAAACATGATGAAGTTGCAATGGTTAAAATTTGCTGAATTCTTGATAAAATGAGTTATATATTACATATCACTTAAGATATGCAAATTAATGAAAAAAAAAGACATCAACACCATGTCTGATTTGCACACGACATAATGTGATTGCTGTAGATGTTATTTCTTAGTCCACAAATTTGAGGGTTAAAAATGTCACAACTTCCTTGCATAATGATGTTTGATTTTTATGAGGGCTGTATTGTTGTAAGAGTGTGTGGTTTTAAAACTCCGAGACATAAGCATGAATCTTAACACGGGGTGAAGTTCTTTCCCCAACAAAATCAGAACACATATCTCGGAGTTGGCTTTCTCATGCAATGTAATATAGAGAAAAGCAAACATTTTTTAGAGAGAGTTGCATGAAAATTTGCCCAAACTCGAAAAAGGTAAACTGTGATACAGTCACATCGAGGATCATTTCATAACATAATAAAATGATTAAGTTTCGCTGCAGCTATTGTACTTTGACGTGATTGCAGTTACCATTACAATGACTTAAATGCTCGCAGCTTATTGGTCGATTACTTACTGTTGCCATAGTAACTGCTAACTTCTTCGGGAAATCGGCCCCCGCAAAAGGAAACGAGGCGACCTCTCGATTTGTGAAAGTATGAGAGCACAATATTCTCAGACACCGGGACATCTTTATTCGTTTGTTGGTTGTATTTATGTGTGAGTGTGTGTGTGTGTGTGTGTGTGTTTGTGTGTGTGATTTGCAGTGGCGGATCCAGAGGGGGGCGCACCGGGCGCGCGCCCCTCTTTATTTTTTGTTAAAACAAAAGAAATAAGAAAAAATTGGGGGGTCGCGTGCGCCTCCCTTTAATTTTGTAAAGGCGCCTCTCCTTTACGGAATTCCTGTATCCGCCTCTGATTTGTGTGTATAATTAAGGTGACATTAATGTAATGAGTTAATGATTCGATTCGATTAAGGCAATGGTTACATCTTTATACTGTAGGCCCTATAGTGGTGAAACTTTGATGGAAATGAATGTCAATACGTTGTGGATGATACAGTCTCGTGATCAGCTACTAGCTGTGACCGACGAGTTGCAAGTTTAATTATACGAAACGGGTGATCATGCACAAAATTGAATGGAAGTGTTTCAAAATTGATCGAAAAATATGAGACGTATAAATTGAAACAAGCATTCGCCCATTCCACAGTGTCTAGGAAAAATTGTTAATATATTTTCAAAATCTGAATGAAGATGACGAAAATGGACATTGATACATGCTGCAAACAGATACATTGAAGAACTGGCATTTTAGAGATGATAGAACGTGTTATTAGTGCATTCCGAGTTCAAGTGTATACTTGTACATCTCAATTCCCTGGTTCATACGTACGGAAGCTTTAAAGTGCCATTCGACTTCGAGACTTGGCGAGATAATTTATCTTGTCAAGTCAACATAATAGCTCTATCATGTCGACTTATCAACTTTATAAGTTGACATGGAGACAAAAATTATCATGTCAAGTCGATTTCTAAAAATTTAAATGTCGTCATGGCAACATAACATATCTTGCCAAGTCACATCTAAAAAGTTACATGTCGTCATGGTGAGATAAGGTATCTTGCCAAGTCGACATCTAAAAAGTAACATGTCGTCATGGTGTGATAATGTATCTTGCCAAGTCGACATCTAAAAAGTAACATGTCATCATGGTGACATAATGTATCTTGCCAAGTCGACATCTAAAAAGTTACATGTCGTCATGGTGAGATAAGGTATCTTGCCAAGTCAACATCGAAAAAAGTTACATGTCGTCATGGTGACATAATGTATCTTGCCAAGTCGACATTTAAAAAGTTACATGTCATCATGATGCATAAGGCATCTTGCCAAGTCGACATCTTAAAAAGTTACATGTCGTCATGGTGAGATAAGGTATCTTGCCAAGTCGACATCTAAAAAGTTACATGTCGTCATGGTGTGATAATGTATCTTGCCAAGTCGACATCTAAAAAGTAACATGTCATCATGGTGACATAATGTATCTTGCCAAGTCGACATCTAAAAAGTTACATGTCGTCATGGTGAGATAAGGTATCTTGCCAAGTCAACATCGAAAAAAGTTACATGTCGTCATGGTGATATAATGTATCTTGCCAAGTCGACATTTAAAAAGTTACATGTCATCAAGGTGCATAAGGTATCTTGCCAAGTCGACATCTTAAAAAGTTACATGTCGTCATGCCTACATAACGTATCTTGCCGAGTCGACATCTGAAAAGTTACATGTCATCATGGTGACATAAGTTATCTTTCCAAGCTGAATAAATTTGCAAATTACCCTACTCCTCAAACAGATGAGTGTCATTTGCCCCTTACCCGAACTCTATTTACAAAATACACGTTTATTTACAGTGGCCCAAAATTTTGGAATTCCCTCGAGACAAATATAAAAGATTCTATTAGTTTTAAATCATTCTCTAGTAATCTAAAGAAATATTTGATTAGCTCATATGTACCCCATGATTAGTTTGACTGTTTTGAATTGTTGTTCTTTTTTCTTCACCCTGCATCGAGAATGCTGACCTGCCCTTCGCTCTCTCTACTCCCCCCTCTCTCCCTCCCTCCCTCTCTTTCCCTACTCTCTTCTGTGTGTGCACAATGTATGTGGATGTATGCATGTGTGTGTACGTGCGTGTGTGTGCGTATGTGTGTGTGTATGTGTGTGTGCTTCTGTGTATGTGTATGTGTATGTTTGTGTGTATGTGTATGTGTGTGTGTATGTGTGTATGTGTATGTGTATGTGTGAAAGCTTATGCTTCATGTTACCATCCGATTCGATTGAATGAAAACTGTATACTTCCTATGATTAGCTTGTACGGTACAGGTATCGTAGTATTGTAGTATAAAACCATGTATAATTAATGTATTGCAGTAATGTAACGTAAGTGAGGGGACTGCACTATACAAGTTCGCTTTTTAGCAGCCCCTCAATTTTGATTTCCATGAAGTTCTCTAAGAACCAATATGTATTATTATGTTCCAAGATATGTAATCATTTGAAGTGTATTACCTGTGTATATTGATTGGAAATGAAAATTAAAAAAAAAAACCAAACATGCATGTGAACATGCATGTGTGAAAAAAAGGAATAACTTATTCTGCTGTATAAGGTGTTCTTTAAAAAGTCTTGAATTTAAAGGAAGACGTAATAAAACGTAAAGCTTTTTTTTTCTATCTATATATTTTATTAAAACAAATCAAAATCATATTATTTACACACAATTATTGGTAACAATTTGAAAAGTTTCAGTTTCAGTTTAGTTTATTTTGCACCAAGCATTAAAAATATACAGAGCATACAATAAAACATGAAGGTACAAAATGAGATACAAAAAGAGAAAAAATTCATAGGACATACGACATACAAGTATAGAAATAATGTGGCGTTTTGACTACATACAAAGACAATGCCGTTGGTGGGGGAAGCAGCAAGAAAGGAAAAGCCCTTGTGAGTAGCTGACCCATTGTACTGTAACATACATACCTTTGACAGATTTAAGAAAAAAAAAATGTCAGTTAAGTTGATAAAACAGAACAAGTCAGACCAATGCAATCATTACAAAAGAAAACTACGGAGGTATGGACAATAACAACACAGAAAACAGCAACAACAAAAATACGCCTTGAATTAACTATGTTTGTAATCTTCCAATAAAAATGTTTATATTTAATTTTGACATTATTTATAGATTTTGATGCTTTAATTTCTCTAGGGATAGAATACCATATATGAGGGCCCTGATATATAACTGAATTTTTAAAAAATGAGGTGCGCATGTGATATAGATGATAGTTGGCAGAATTTCTTGTTCCGTAATTATGGATAGTGCTGTTCAGCGAAAAATAATCTAAAAGGGATTTTGTAAGGAACTTTTTGTAACATAAATACATAAAAATACCCAATTGTAAAAGATAAATATCATAAAATTGCAGCATCTTATACAAATGAAAGATTGGTTTTGAATGGGCAAGATATGAAGCATGGTGTACAATGCGTATTGCACGTTTTTGTAAGACACAAACTCTGTTCAACTGGGTTTTTGATGCATTGCCCCAAATTATGATCCCGTATAAAATGTGGTAAAACAATTGAATTATAAATCATTTTTAAAAACACTTTAGGCATTGACTTTAATTTATACATAACACCAATATTCTTTGCCAACACATTACAAAGGTTATTTACATGAGCATTCCAGGTAACATTTTCATCAAGTATTAATTTTAAAAACTTCAAAGCCGACACACGTTTTACCTGAGAGGCACAGATATTGACAGAAAAATCATCAATATTACATTTTCTCTTAGTAAACAACATATGATTAGTTTTTTGAACATTAATTGTAAGTTTATTTGAATAAAACCACTTTGTCATCTGTCACAAATGTACACACTAGTAGTTATGTACATGTGTGATGTACTATATGCAGCGTTGTTTTAATGAGTATGTACACAGGTTGACCAAATTTAATGGAGAACATTTTATATGATATAGATATAGTACATACAGGCTGACCAGATCAGTGGAGAATTTTCTAGGTGGTATACAATGTAACTACAGTGCATGTATGTGACAGGAAATACATTATAGCTCACTCAATTTAGAATGATTTCACCCATTCCAGAATATTCTCTGGGAAGTGCTTACATATTTGGCTGAGTGAGGCACTGTCCCTGTAGCCCAATGTGATTGATAGTTATTTTTGGCAATGATGTTATGCACACAGTTAGGCAGTGAGTCATCCAGGATTCCTGGAACTTGGACTTGCTAGTATGTTCAAGTGTGTGGCCCCAGGTTGGAGAAAATTACAGAATGTACTAGAAAGGGGTGTATGGATATAAAAGCCGGAGAAAGTCTGCAGTAGGCAGAGTACCAAACACCTCTGCTCTGAGAGTTACATCACTTCTGGCTCTGAAGCGACTTGTTATAGTCAGTCCTGTGTTACCTGCTGACCTGTTATGTTTGTGGAGATAAGGCCTGGGAGACATTTTGCCTGCAGAGAATTAATTTGCCTACGTTGGAGATAGACTCCATATTTTAATGTAAACGGACATTGCTACGGCAAAGCTGTGACGGGCTGGATTCCTAGCTGGACAATATAAAGTGAATCATCATTCAACGCATCGACTGGACGTGGTCGTCATAACGTTGGATTCTGCACATTTCGCCGTGGACGTACATATCCTGGATCTTTACCCCGGATTAATACCGAGGATTATCGCAACCTGCGCCTCTGGGTTTACGTCGGAGGTATCATTCATCGGTGCATCGCGGATCATTCATCTGTGCATCGAACATCTTATCTGGACACTACCAGGGAACCGTAGGGACTCTGTGATTTAACCTTTGGCTGTAATGCTTGTAAGTGATTCCATTACCGATTTATAATTGTTTCTATTGATCATTATTGTACTGATGTGAAAACCGATTACGAGTCTGTACCCACAATATCACTGTTAATAAACCGCCTGAACATTAGTTGATGGTTTCTTTTGTGCGATCATTCTCAGAGTGATTTTGGTCGTAACACATCAGAGTAAGTTCTTATGCCTAAATTAATCGATTTATCATTACAGATACTTACATGTTGTTTACGTTCACACAAATAACTCTTAAGTAATTGTAATGGTAATTCCCTAATTCCATATGCATATAATTTATGTACCAATATACTATGATCAAGCGTGTCGAACGCCTTACTTAAATCAAGAAATACATCAATCATATACTCTTTATTCTCAATCGCAGATACAACTTCATGCACAAAATTCACCATGGCAGATGATGTGGAGTGCCCCGGCCTAAAACCATGTTGATTTTCATGTATTATATTGCACTGTGTAAGAAAACTAAAAAGACGATTATATATACACTTTTCTAATATTTTTGAAAATACTGGCAAGACTGAAATTGGCCGATTATAAGAAACAAGTTCCGGACTTCCACTTTTAAACACAGGAATCACTCTAGCAATTTTCATATTTTCTGGAAAAATACCAAATTCAAAACACTTATTAAATATCAAACACAAACGTTTTGCTATCACACGTACAATGTATAACTCTTTTTACAACTTTTATGTTCCAACTTTTATGCTCCAAGTTATTCAACTGTGAGTGCAGATTTGAGATGGCATCTTTGTTTTGCACTTCCTTTGTCTTTAATGCTGCAATTTCTTGCTCAGACTCCACCACTTTTGTTTGCAGGTCCATGATGAGTCCCTCCTGTTTTTCCAGACGACCGCCAAGTTCACATAGTTTCTTTGTGATTATCTCGGTCACTGCCTCCTTGATTGTGGACCAGACTTCGTCATCTGTCAAGAGTTCTTTCACAAGGTTCTTTGTTGTTCTTGTGACTGCCATTTGGCCTAGATATTTTCAGTGACACTCACCTCATCAAAGATGCATTGAAAGACACTGCTATTCAGGTAAGTACTCTGGTATGCACAGTATTCGATGTCTGTTAGATACAAAGATCTTCAAGGCATGGTTGAGCGAATAAGGTGAGTATGCATACGGTACATGCACTGAAATGGTACTGATACTGTTCAACTTACAAAATGCTGAGCAAGATATCCAGTTCGTGGGACTAGAAGTGGAGTAACTCCAGTGACACCCAATTCAGAAAGTTTGAAGGATATGGCAAGATGAGGCAGATGATTCGAGATAAGGTTAAGAGACTACCACAATTCATTCTCCAGGTGTAACAGATATAATTATATGTGAACAATAATTATGATAAAAATGAAAGTGAAAATGAAAGTGACAAGGGAAACATTAAGCTATGGGTCATCATACACATAACAACCTTAACCTTAGAGACACCAGGATAAAAACCTTCCACGGTGACTAGAAATAACATATAATTATTATTTAAACTCATATGAGTTATGAACATGACATAAACTGTATTATAAAACGCAAAGCTTGGTTTAAACTGCTAACATAGGAATTCCAATATTTAGAACCAGAAACAAAAAATGTAGAGTTTTGGCAAAAATAGTCCAAATCAAAGCCAATGTTGTTTTATTACTCAATACATAATGTTGAGGTTCTTTTTTGGTAGTAAGCTGACCTGTTCTTTTTCGTTTGTTTTTAATGATAAAAATTGTATTATCAAAATATGTATCTAATAAGGGAGAACAGGATCTGTAATGCAGAGAATAAATACCCATGAAGAATCTGTAAAATTAAGGTTTAAATCCTTTATTTCAGAGAACCCATTAAAGATCCAATTTACCATTGGGACCAGTGATTTAAAAAAAAATCAGGATATCACATTAATTGATGCATATGTATAGGTCTGTCGTATCACAAAACATCCTATACCACATGAAATAAGGAGATACCAGTATTTTTCTCAATAAACCATGCATAGCTGTAAAGGGTTTAGTCTGGAAACATTTTTATCATAATTATTGTTCACATTTTGTGTATTTAACAACATTTCGATAATGCGAATTCAATTTTTTTACAGTAGTTGTTTCTATCCATAACTCATATTTTAGAACTATTTTGAAGCACTAAAGCTGGGTTTTTGTTTCATCTGCAAATGGTAAATTATGCCTTTATTTCTTCTTATTTTCCTTTATTTCAGAGAATTAAGGAATTACACAGCACTAGAAAAAGCGGTATGTACAGTACTCTCCGCATAATCGGGTAGGCTCGGGCAGAGCGTTTCTTACCCGATTAAGCGGAGTACCCGATTAACAGAAGAACACGTCTCATTCACAGTTGACACATACAATGTGTGTATGTACATCATACATGCATTGTACACTGCACCAAACACCTACGCTGTATGCTTGAACACGCATGCTTGCACGGCACATTATACATACCTTACACTTGCTGGGTCACGAGCAATAATTTACACTCTTTTTACGGACAAATATGTCTTCAAAAAACTCATGTTTAATCATTCCCCAAATGATTGGTCTTCTTTGCAAATTACAGAGAATACGATTACTCGTGGAAAATTTGACATTCATGATTTCTTAAAGTGTTTTATTTGCGATAAAATGTGGGTAGGAATTATATTAGAAGAAAATTATTTACCCATTTATGCGGAGAGGCAACCCGATTATCAGGTAAATTTAATGTGCATTGGACCTGATTTTGACATTACTACCCAATTAAACGGAGTACCCGTTTAAGCGATACCCGATTACGCGGAGAGTACTGTACCAGAGACCAACGAGTAACAAATATACTTTCCATATTCCCAAATAACCTATTTTCGCCTGATTTTTATTTTTTTTATGCCTCCGCCACGAAGTGGTGCCGGGGGCATTATGTTTTCGGGTTGTCCGTCCGTCCTTCCGTCCGTCCGTCCTTCCGTCCGTCCGTAATGAATTTTGTGGACAGGGTAACTACCAAAACCTTTTGAGGTATCCTAATGAAACTTGGCATGTATGTGTATTAGGGGGTGAAGTTGTGCCTATCAACTTTTGGGTGCACATGCTCAAGGTCAAAGGTCAAAAGGTCACGGTCAAATATGTAAAATTTCACTATTTCCACCATATCTATGCAGTGCCTAAAGATATTTTCTTGAAACTTAGTGCATACATGTATTACCCAATTAAGATTCTGTGGTGAAAGTTTGGGGTCATGAGGTCAAAGGTCAAAGGTCAAAAGGTCAAGTAAAAATATTAAAACTTCACTTTTTTCTCCGTAACTTGGAAATTGTTCAAGGTATCTTCATGGAACATAGTATATATACATGTACTGACTGGCAGTGATTATCTAGAGAAGGTAGGGTTCATGGGGTCAAAGGTCAGGGGTCAAAGATCAAGGACAACACTTCAAAATTTACTATTTCCCTCATGTTTATGCAATGCCAGCAGGATTATTTTTTTTTTTACACTTGGTGTATGCATGTATAACCTAATAGAGATTCTCTGGAAAGTTTTTTTTTCTTTTGTTTTTGCCTCAAAGGTCAAAAGGTCAAAGATCAAGGGAAAGTGCTGAACTAAGTTTTTCCTCCATATCTCGGAAGTGGCTCAGGTTATCTTGAAACGTACTACATATAATCATTTATGCATGTTCTGCCTGACAGTGATTATCTTAGGAATTTTAGGGTCAAAGACCAGATGAAAATGGTAACAATTTACTATTCAATACAGAAATTGCACTTTTTCTCCATACCTTGAAAATTACTCAATGCATAAATGTATGAATGGGTCAGAGTCAAGTTAAAGTCCTGAAATCCCAAAATACATGCTCTCCTATTCATCCAATTAAACCTAGGTCAAGGTGAACATTCAACACATTTGTGACAAACTTGTCATTTTAATATTTTACCAAATTTTGTGAAAATGTAATCACACATTGTCCACATGTACTATCTAGACCTATTAGGAGAATCATGCATTATGGCGGAGGCATACCAGTCGCCATAGCGACATTTCTAGTTTATTTTTAACACACTATAATTTACAACGAAATCCCGGATTGAAAAAAAATAAAACGCAAGCATATAAACCTGAGGTACCATCGCAGCACACTGCATGGTGACATCATCAATAAAGTAATTCAAAAGATGTAAATTAATTCGTGGGCCCATATACTGCCTGGCTTGAAAACCATTCAGCTGAAAAGAAAACGCGGAGATGGAAAGGGAGAGATGAGCTAAGATTTTTTTTTTTTTTTTTTTTTTTTTTGCTTGTTAGCTCATGAAACCCAGAAGTGGGCCCCCACACTTTTGAAAACGCTCCGCCGGCCCTGACACTGAGTATTATGGAGGCCAAACCTTTCGCATATTCAGGAATCCCTCCTCATGGGACCCACCAAGTCCGTTTTCGGTATGCTCTCTCGTTTCATTTTAGGGTTTTTTTTTTCAGAATTTCACACACTTTTCACTTAATTCTCTCTATCTTCTCCATGATTTTCCAACCTTCTCCTCTCCCTCCCCTTCCCCTTCCCTCTTTTCTCCAACCGACTTCTGAACCTATACCTGATTCTCACGCTATATTCTTTCTTCACCTGTCCACGTCTCCAATTCTGCCGTCTCCATCGTGTACAGTGGCGGATCGGGGGGGGGGGGGGCGCACTGCATGGGCTCGCGCCCCCTCTTTATTTTTGGTTGAAACAAAAGAAATAAGAAAGAAAATGGGGTGCGTCCCCCTTTAACTTTGCAAAGGCGTCTCCCCCTTACGGAAATCCTGAAACCTGGTGTAGTTAACCTCAACTTCAAGTTCAACTTCAAGTTTGTTTGTTTTTTATCCACCTCTCAACGTAATCAATAACACCCTCTATATACGCAGTGGGCATGAAAGTAAAGCAATATCAATTAAAAAAATCGCTAAAAGTGGGTTCATTATACTTTTGATGGGGTTTGCAGCGATGGGCATTTTGGTGATAAATTAATTTGAGGATGGGCACATGGGGGATTCATTAAAAAGCGAAACTCGTATAATGTGGGTCCCTTCAGTCACAATTAGATATACAAGTCCAAACAAAAAGAAAAAAAATCGTGGTGACCAAACCCAGTTCATATTGCTTAATCAATAATTAACTAAATTAAATATGATTAAGCCTATGATGTTTCATGTTTATTATTCTTCCACGCTCGCCACTTTCCTACAAGTATTAGATTTGCCCAACTATACACTTTCCCTACATGTCGCCTCCTACTTCCATTTCCGGGTTTGCTGATGGCAATCTGAACAACATGCACAGTCCTTTGTAGTGATGTTAGCACGAACCTCCCTGCCTGATCCTGAGAGGAAGATAGGTGATGAGAGTTTCCAATCATAAGACATCGAACTTCTTATCCTCGTCACCAGTAAGAGATATTCATATTCACAATTTGTTGAGAAAGAAAGAAATAAAGGGGAAAAAAGTCTTCGTACAAAAACAGGTGATCAGTATTCTAGCATGGATAACCGAACAGGTATTAATCGACGATGAAATTGATTAATGTTTTGTCTGCATGAAGGTGACTCCTCCCAGGGGACGGGTACGAGGATCGGCAATGCCATGGAGTTGTCTTGATGCTGGATGGGTATGATGCATATACTAGGCGCATTTAGTATATTATATATATCTATATCTATATATATATATATATATATATATATATATATATATATATAATTATATATATACGTATGTATATTTGTATATACGTATAGATAGGCCCTATATGTATATAAATATATATATATATATATATATATATATATATATATATATATATTTATATATATATATATATATATATATATATAATTGCGTTCCACATATAAAAGGATATCTTGAACAGCCTATTGATAGCACCAACTTTACACGTCTCAATTTAATGACTAATCCTGCAGCCAGCTTAATAGCGCTATCCGAATGATCATGCTATTATAAAAATGCATAGTAGCTCGGGAGTGTAATTCGCCTTTTAGAGTCTCTTGCTAAAGCTTGTTGGAAGAGATGACTCCTACAAGGTAGGAGGCCTACCACTGAGGCGGGGTATACAGCCCCGAAGTGAATATCACTTTTGCAGGCACCGATGGGACCAAAGCTTTATCCAGACACTGCAATTAGGCAGAATGTATCTGTTCTACATAATGGAATCAAAACAAAAATTAAACAAAGAAGGGGAAAAGTGAGGCAGTGATTGCGTGGGATTATTTTTTTTTGAGAGAGAGAGAGAGAGAGAGAGAGAAAGATCCTACATTAGCGTACCAAGTATAGGGTGTGATGTCACACGCATATTACTTGCTTTTCAAATTAAAATTGCTTTGTCCCCTGATGTCACAATTGCTTGACATCCTTGTGTATTTTCCCAAACGTAATTATGTTATCATACATACATGTATATATGCACGGTTTTTGGACAATGTGGCGTCATAAAAAGTGACGTCTTTCTGCAAATAGTACGCCATTATAGTGTCAAACATGCCAACATTCTGACATAGCTGAGAAGACCTATAATCGCTTGAAGCTCTTTCTACCAATCACTGAAGGATTACTTTTTAATCCCAAATTTAACATCGTGTATTGACGGGACCGTGACTAGGATGCGCGCACAAAATTATGACACAAATTTACCAGAGTACATATACTTGTACATGCAATTCGATCATGCCAGGGGCTGAGGGCAGGTGGAGGAGACCACCTCCCTGCTCAAACCATGGAGCTACTAACTAACTACTCTGTTAGTAGCTCCATGCTCAAACCGAGGAGGTGGTACACTGACTTCCTACTCGAGCTCGCCTGGTACAGCCATGTGGGCCTACTTAGTATTTAAACCATGCAGGGAATTGAGAATAATCGTCTCACCTCCCTTATACTGTTGTACATGGTGAATTCCCCCCCCCCCCCCCCCCCCGGCGTGTTTTTTTTTTTTAGACGGCGCAGATTGGGGGCCCTAAAAATCTATTGGGGACCCTATCCCTAAACCTAACCCTAATCCTAATCCTAACCCTAACCATCAAACCCTAACCCCAACCCTAACCCTAACCCTAACCCCAACCCTTACCCTAACCCTAACCTTAACCCTAACTAAAAACCCTAACCCAACGTTTTTCCCATAGGTTTAACACGCGTCATGCCCCAATCTGTGCCGTCTTAAAAAATAAATAAATAAAAACGCCCCCGGGAGCTCGGTGAGAGAGAAATCGATCCCCTTGAATGCCAAACATAGTGCCCGCATTTATTGTGAAGATAACTGATCTTCACACGCGCACGCAATAAATAGGCACTCTTCTCCAGGCCGCCGCAGAGGTCCGTGTACATGTCCTGTAATTTCTTCCATACCCCAGTACCCATTTTGTCACTCAAGGCCGACCATCGTTTCCGATGTGAGGCACAAAGAAATAGCTCATTTCTTGTTCAGATGTTGTCGCTGTGGGTCGTCGTGTTCACATCATGGCGATCTCTGCCGCCGACGTTTGCAGCCTTCAGTATGTCCTAGCGCTCTTTTGGCAGACATGTTTTATGCTGGGTGTTGTGAAATGTCTCGGCGTCTTCCTCCCTCACATCAACGTGGCTCTCAGCTTGACCCCCACGGACAACGGGGTCATGTTTGGAATATATACTGCAGCAGTGTTCTGCCCAGGTCAGTTCTCATGCATAACGTACGTTTAGACA
Organism: Diadema setosum; assembly: GCA_033980235.1. Lineage (NCBI taxonomy): Eukaryota > Metazoa > Echinodermata > Echinoidea > Diadematoida > Diadematidae > Diadema > Diadema setosum. Next base: position 31,891,365 of record CM067064.1, on the reverse strand, counting down.
AAAAGATCCGTCTGTCCGGAGGAGTCATACACTCTTTTGACGTTATCACTCTCCTTCTCGGAGACAGAGGATCCGTGAATTCAGACGAAGTCTCCGCGGAACATAATCCCCGACGACTAGATAGATACAGACCGATCTTTCGGTCAATGAATGCTCATGCATGCTGCTGGGTTCTTGCGTAGCACAGCTACACAGCTGGCATGGCTGGGATAGTCATTGACCGAAAGATCAGTCTGTACCTGGCCGTCGGGCTGGCTTCACGGATCCCCTCCGTATACGGAGGAGAGCGATAACGTGAAAAATATAAATGACTCCTCCGGACAGACGGATCTTTCTGTTTTGGATAGTCATATATACAGGGCGGTGAGAGAAAACTTGCCTCCTTGGTATAGTATCAGTATTAGCATGGGGGAATGTGCGAATGAATACTAGTTGTAGTAGTAGCAGGGTCCTTTAGTTGTAGACTGCAGCAGCACAGTTGTACATTTTAATAGCAGGACTGAGAGGTTTGGCTCGGGGAGGTGGAAGGGATATACAGTACCTGTACATTTAGCCCGACCGTGACACTTTGTACAGCGACAGGGCTAGGGGTAGGCCGGGCTGGCCGGGCTTCCAGGCCTCTTCCACCTCTCTGGTATACAGTATTTAGTTCTGTTTTGTGTGTGCGCGTGTGTGTGTGTTTGAATGAAATCAATAAGAATGTGAAAAATGTGAATTTATAACATTCAATTTATGGAAATCAAAGAGAATAGTGTTGAGGTCAGAGAAGAGAGAAGAAGAGGAGAGAAAAGATCAATTCAGTTCGATTTTATTTCTGTATTTTTTCAAGAAATCAAATAATGAAGAAAATGACAACACGTGTATCTGACAACAGAATAGGAAAAAACATTACTTTCATAGTGTAATAATCACAATCTTTATAAGGTATAAACATAACAATGATATCAAAGGAATCGAGTATACACTTGTTTCAGAATAAAGAGGAAGAAAAAACATGCAGGAGCCTGCAGTCTTTATATGCACATGCTTGATAGTGATGGCAGCCTCAGAATCTCAAAAAAAAGGAAATAAGAAACATACAAATATGTATACAAAATGGGCAATTTCTCACTGAAATGCTATGTGCTAATTTTGTGGCTTCCGCAAGGGGACGCCAGTGGGATAAAGAAATAGCAACATGTGCAGAGTAGTGAATAAAGTGCATTAAGTGCAGTGAAATGTGTTTTCAGTATTATTACTAGAAGTTAAAGAGACGGGAAAACTGCAGTTTCTCTTAAACTGCAGTTTTTCTTAAAAAGAAATAAAGAGAAAGAACGGGAAAATGGGGAAAAAAGAGAAAATTTACCAAAACGAAGATTATTATAGCCCCAACAAAGACAAAAAAAGAAGAGAGAAATAAACAGATTTTTCGGATAGAAAGTTGCCTTGAAAGGAAAAGGAAACGAACACACGAATGAGAAAAAAAAAGAAGAGATGGAATGGGTTCGTAAAGAAAGGAGGAAAAACTAGAAATAAAAAAAAAGGAAAAGGAAAGGAAGAGTTTTTAAGTCGCCCTTCTAAAGGCCATACTGTTGCATGTTGGCTGTACATAATAGGGAGGGGTCAACTTTATTGTACTATACCTCACAGTTGTAAACTAGAGGACCCTGATGTGGATTTATGTGTCCAGTGGTTCAGGTGTTCACAAGGCATAACACATTACAGAGCAAGACACGAGAACGTTGTTGCATTCAAAAGAGACAATAATTGATCACATTTGCGGAGTGGCTATAGACAGATATGTGCCACGTTGTTAAATACATAAGTTTTCTTCTCTGCATGATAGCAAGTATAAATAAAAAAAAAAAAAAAAAACAAATACAGAATGAGATAACATAAAGGGGATTCAGTGTTTGGTCTATAACTGTTGCCAGTTGTGGTCATCTCTTGCTAAGAATTTAAAGGGAAACACCATCCTGTTATAATGTTGATAATATTTACGAAAATCAGAGCTCAAAGAACCTCAGTAAAATCACGGGGGAGATACCAGACATACACGGAAGTAATTATGAACTGTGATAGTTTAGAGAGAAAATTAAATTTTGTGTGATGTAGATGTTGTAGAGCTCTCTATTAGATTTACTTTAGTGATAGGTTAAAAAAAAAGACAAAACTGTCATGTGCATTATTATGTACGGTGTATATTATCGCTGTCGTAAATAAAATACTATATCAACTTAACAGACTGACACCGTGCCCCCTTGTTCCCTGGGGGATTCTAAAGCTCAGGAAGTCTGTTCTGAATACTTTCACTCAATCGCACTAGAGTGTACTTTCAAATTTGATTCAGGGTGACCCCCTGGGACAAATACGAAATCTAAGCCCACTTTTTCCGACTTTCATCTTCATGAAAATGCAACCGTAGTCAAATTTTTGCCTGAGTTAGGGGATGAGACATCATTATGTTAGTCTCGAGCGGGCCCCACGCCCACAAAAGCTCCAAAAAGCTCAGGTACGGGGTAGGCCCAGGGAGGTCCCTGGTAGGCACTTTTGGGAACAGGAAATGGTCGAGGTAATGATCGATGCTATGAGTAAATGTATCGGTGTGTTTACTTCGTACAGTGCTTGTTTTTGTTTGTGAGATCGTTTTGTTTTGTTTGCTTTATTCTTGTAAACATTTGTATTATAAGTATTGTTTACATTTTGTATACTATGTTAACATCAATTATACTGATTCAAATTTTGACATTGGATCTTTGACTTGTTTCTATCCCCTAACTAACTCACATTAGTTTTAGAACGATTTTGAAACACAAATTCTTGGTGTTTGTTTCATCCGCAAATGGTAAATTATGCCTTTAAGCTGCACTGTATTATTCATTGTATTGATGATAGGTTTCTGCTGTACATTGTGTAAAGGCAATGAAGAAAAAAGAATATATTGTAAACAACTGATGTTTATGTATAAATGTATGGCACTAACAATGTATGTATAACACATGTACATGATTGTTCATGTACAATGATAATACAGGAACCAATAAATCAAATCAATCAGATCAAAACCTTCCGTGGTTGGCTTGGACCAAATTAGGCCCCAGTTCGACAATTCAGTTACATTGTAATATTGTATGATAAAGAACAAAAACAAAAACAAACGAAAAAGACAACTTTCCCAGATTTTCAACAAATTTGGCAAGTGTCCGTCGCCAGTGTGATTTAAAACAAATGGTCTGGATTTCCCCATATAGAGGCTCCCAAAGGGCTCATCTTGTCCTGTTTTGTTGTGATGATTAGAATGATGACAACGAATAGGACAGTAGATAAGAGCGAAGAAGCATTATTACAGCTATGAAATCACTAAAAGCACGTAATTGCCATCAACATGGAAAGCAACTTCCTTCTCCTTTCGATGTTTTACGAAGAGGAACTTCTTTTTTTCGGGGGGGGGGGGGGTAGAAATGTTTATTATGTGTGTGTGTCTTTGTGTCTGTGTTTATGTCTACATTTGTATGTAAGTGTGCTTATGTCTGCTTGTGCAACTATAGCGTTGAGAACTTACCTGGAAAAATCGAGATAATGTATAAGTTGAGTTTATTCAATCGTTTCACATTTGCTTGGTGTATTCAGCTTCATGTCTGCTTGTGCTACTATAGCGCTGAGAACTTACCTTGAAAAATCGAGATAATGTATAAGTTGAGTTTATTCAATCGTTTCACATTTGCTTGGTGTATTCAGCTTTATGTCTGCTTGTGCTACTATAGCGCTGAGAACTTACCTTGAAAAATCGAGATAATGTATAAGTTGAGTTTATTCAATCGTTTCACATTTGCCTGGGGTATTCAGCTTGATCAAAAACCGGCTGTGCGCATTGTCCGTGAGTCTGCTTTTGTACACAGTAATATTTACATAGTCAGGTATTATCAGTCAAGCGCAACTTGCATTGTGCAGTATGGTGAATTTAGAAATATTGAAGTCCCTGTACACGTACAAGCTTGTTGTAGGCACTATGCGAGAAACCATGGTTGTTGTTGTTGTTGTTGTTGTTGTTTTCTTTTGATATATTAATATCACTATAGTTACGTTCAGACGGTGAGCATTAAAGGATAGCACAGTTTCGGTTTACATGGAGCTTCAGGTTTCCATCATTTTTTAATCATGATTTTTTTTCAAGTAATGAGAAAACTGTTATGAAATATGAAAAAGCATATAATTTTAAGAGAAAGTGTTAATTTGCTGAAAATTGGTTTTGAAATGGCTAAGATATCCAAAACAAAGCGATCATAATGAAAGATGGGACCCACTCTTTATGAGGATCGCTTTGTTTTACTTTGTTTTTTGACTATCTCGGCCATTTCAAAACTGATTTTCATCACATAAACTTTGAATTCCTCTTATGCGGCGTTACACTATCACGATTGGTGCCACGAGTGAAATCGCGGTCTTCATCGTGGAGCAATCGTGGTGATCTTATCAAATCATATCAGATCTTGAGGTCAATCGTGGCAATCGAGCTATAAAATGGTAGAAAGTTTTTTTGACGGTTTTCTACAATCAACACGATTGATTTTTGATCGTGATCATCGCATCAGATGGTCATGGATCGTAAAGAAACGCAGCGAAACTCATCTAATCGTGCTTAATCATGTTGTTCGGGATCAACTTTTTCACTTCCCTTCTGCTTATTTTGTGCGCATTTGCCCTCACTTTGCTCGTATTTGTATTCTTCGAGGTGGTAGCGTACATCATTAGGCTATTATTTCCAAGTGGTGATTTTTATGATTGTAGGGGCACTTTGTTAGCATTATTTGTGAGATAAATATTATTCAATTGTTCATCATTTCATGAGATTAATTTTATGTTGATTAAGAATTGTCTTGTGAATATGTGTGTATCATAAAATTTATATTTATCATTATTATATTATTATTGTTATGATATTTAAAATACCATTATACAAACACAGAAAAAGTAGTGTCATGAGTGGGCACACATCAAAGGCAAATTACTCTGTAAAAATAACTGGCATAAAATCATAGGTGTTAAAAAAAAAAATTCCCACTTTTGATCCTTAATAGTTCAAAAACTACATATATCAGATAATATTGACATGGATATGCGCTGTAGCTGAATAGTGTACAATTTTGTTGGAGGTAATGTAAGAGTGAAAGCATAAATCATTTTCATTAAATTCAATATTTATTTCTAAGTTAGGTTTCAGATTTTGCTCTATTTTCAACCCTCTGTGCAAAACTTTCACTTTGCTCAGGCGTCAGTTCGTGTGTATGGGAGGGTCCTGAACAATGACTAGGGTTTGAATGCTCTATTACAGTGTTCATGCGAAATACCACTATCATAGCCATAGTCTTTATCTTGAATTAATATATGAAAGCACATCACGGGCATAAAAACATGTGCTCACTTTTTTATGCATTTCCCTTTACCATGAATTCAAACTAGCGGTGCCCAAGGGCAATCCATCATGAATTTTTAATAAAGCATTCATGTGCCTTGGACTCAAGTTGGAGCAAGAGACCAGAAGCCTTGCCAGCAGAGCTCTGAAAAGGTGGTATTCGTGGTATTCATGTCTATTGTTCTGGGTCATTGTAAGCACACCCACACATTGTAGTTTCTGTACTGTGTAAAAGTTCAATTTTGTACAGAGGGTTCAAATTTGACCAAAATCTGGAACTTAACTGAAATTATTCATGAATGTATTGAAACTGATTCATGCTCTCATATTCAAACCATCTCCAACTAAATTGTACACTATACTCAGCTATTACTCACATCAATGTCAGTGTTATCTGATAAATATATTTTTGTAGTATTAAGGATCAAATATGGGATTTTTTTTTTTTTTAACACCTAGTATATACCTTATTCTTGCGGGGGTCCGTGAAGCATTGTTTCTTGTGTATGATTTCAATCATAAGGGTTTGTGCTGTTTCAACATTCATTTTTTTGACCTCTTCACATCTATCCCGATACTTACCACGTTTCTTAGGTTTTGGTTGAGCACAAATTTAGAGGAAAAAAAGTACTGCAGAATTTTATTAATTGAAAGAATTGACATCAGATATTTTTGTAACCAACATGTAACAGCACAGCATGTCGAGTGAAGGAGTTTTGTGTCTTAGTTGAGTGAATTTCATGAGCATGCACACTTTACAGGTGGAGCTAGAAATGAAGAAAAAAAATGTTCAAGTTGCGTATAAAGGGGAAGGGGTGACACAATGGATGATAAGATAACAACGCCAATAAAAAAAAATGCACCAGAGGCAGAGTATTTCACAGAAGATACCCAACAAACATAACTTTTGTGACTTTTTCAAATTCACCATTCTCGTGAATGGAATATAAAGGATGTGGCCACTCGTACATGACGTTAAAGATCTATCTTATTTTCACACAAAAGTTAGTCAATTAGTGTAACAACACCCCTGCCAAATAATTTCGTGTAAATCTGCAAAACTTTTTCGCTGAAAAAAAAAAAACCCACAAAAAAAAAAATTAGCATTATTTTGATTAGCCGGGAATTTTCAGTTGTGTGTAAAAATAAAACAATAAATCAAGCCAAATCAAACTAAACTGACATGTAAATACCTTCTCGAATGAGATATGACATTTTTAAATAAAAATGTAGTAAGTGATACACTATGCGAATATGAAATTAAACACACAAGGGGAAGCAGCACTATCAGCCAACTTTCTGATATACATGTATATTGAGGGTATATCAGCATTCAAAGAAATTTAATGCTCCTTTTTTTTTTATTCTGTTTCATCATAATCATATTTTATTTTGTGCATGTACTGTATTTCAGAGAAAGTGGCAAATGTTTGTCGTGAATATTTGTGTGTGTGTGTGTGAGTGTGTGTGTGTGTTTTTCCTGGGGAAGAGGGGGCAATCTGATGTAATGTATTTGGTGTTGTGTGTGTACACGTAATGGTTTGTTTGTGGGTTTTGGGGTGTTTTTTTTTTTTTTGGGGGGGGGATTAAGAGGGAGTGTAGGCATGTCAAAGATTGAATAATCTCTCAGTTTCTGCAATATGTTGCGTTGCCACCATCCTCAATCTGTCTGCCTTTGCCATCATCAAATGGTCATGGGTTGATGTCAGCCGGGCTATGATAGTCCCATTCGGGCCCAAACGTAGCTCAAATGGTAGTCGCCCTCGATCCCGATCGTGAAGATATCGTATCCTATAGCAACAGAGCGCATCTGTTCGCGGTGGTCGTATTGGAACGTATGGGTAGCGCCACGTACCAGATCGGGGATCCCGATCGTAATGATCGTGTTAGATCGGTACCAATTGTGCGCTCAATCGGGGCAATCCTATCGGATCGTATTTGAACGGGAGACCAGATCGTGACAGATCTATTGCTTGACCAATCGCGACCATATTGCATCCAAGTATCGCACCAACTCTTTTATACTAGCCCGTATCGACTCGCATCACCTCGTATCCAAACGTGAATAAAGTTTCCACGATCAGGTATGGAATGGTGGGGTTCATAGCGGATCGCACGATAGTGGGAACGCAGCATATAAAGCGGGGTTCCCACTTTCACGATTGGCACCACGATTGAAATCGTGGTCTTAATCGTGAAGCAATCGTGGTGATCTTATCAGATCGTATCAGATTGTATCAGATCTTGAGGTCAATCGTGGCAATCGCGTTAATCGTAGAAAATGTTTGGACGGTTCAAAAATTTTCTACGATTAACGCGATTCATTTTTTATCATGATCATCGCATCAGACTTTCTTGGATCTTATCAAAACGCAGCAAATCTTAACTTATCGTGCTTCTTGATCGTGTCAATCGGGACCGACTTTTTTACTTTCCTTCTGGGTTTTTTTTTTTTTTTTTTTTGCACATTTGCCCTTATTTTACTCGCATATCGTATATATTTTGTATTCCGCGAGGGTAAATAAGGGAGGGGTGGCACAATGAAATATAAAAGAACGACATCACTGAAGCATCCACCAGAAGTATAGAATGTTTCACATATACCCCACAAAGTAACTTTTGTGACTTTTGAAAAGTGACCATTGTCGTGGATGTTAGGTCACTCGTGCATGACTATAAAGATCACTGTCATTATTTCTCACATAGAAGTTAGGCAATAAGTGTAGCAGTACCCCTACGAAATAATTTGCTTGCTTTTTTTTTTCTTTTTCTTTTTTTGGTTAAAAAGTGATATTATTTTAGGGGAGTTACCTTTCTGTTCTGTGTGTATATCGGTGTTTGTTAAACACTGTTAAATAAAACAATAAATCAAACCAAACCAACCAAACTTTTAATACCCCATGAGATAACGACATTTTGAAATAAAAAATGCATATATGATACATACTATGCGAATATGAAATCAAGCACACAAATGATACTATCAGTTCGGCCATATTTAGCGTATATAACACATAACAACTATATTATTTTCTTCATGTACAATAAGATATTGTATTTCAAAAGAAGGTATAACACTTTGTCTTTATCTTTTTTTTCTGGGGAAGAGGGGGCAATGATCTTATCTTGTGTATTTTTTTTTTTGTGGGGGGGGGAGGGTGAGCAGGTCGATTCAATAATTTGTTTCTTTAGGTTAAATTGAGAGGATGGACTATCTGAGGTTGTGGCTGGCGTAGGTGATGCTTTCTATCTGATGATAACGTAATTGTCATTCGCAATACTGCAAAGGTCACGTTCTCATCATTCTCAACCTGTCAACCTTTGTCATCATCAATGGTTGTGGATAGTATAGGCCTAATCACTCTGCAGAAGTTAATGAAACGATGACATCCATTGTCAGCCGGGGCCAATCGCACCTTAAATGGGAATCGCTTTTGATCCCGCTCGTGAAAGATATCGTATCTTAACTCAACAGCCCGCATTGGTTCGCGGTATTCGTATTGGAACGTATCAGAACGCAGCTGCACGCACCAAATCGTGGATCCCGATCGTAATGATCGTGGTAGATCGGAACTAATCATGGACTCAATCAGTCAATGGGGACAATCCTATCGGATCGTATTTGAACGGGAGACCAGATCGCGACAGATCGTATTGCTTGAAATAGACCAATCGTGACCATGTCGCATCCAAGCGAACCAACACGTATTTGACTCGCATAACCTTGTATCCAAACGTGAAATTTCAGACTAGTTCAATGAATCTTCCACGATCAGTTACGAAAGTCCAATCGTGGCGTTCGTAATAGATAGTGGGAACCCCGCTTCAGCAACGTGTTAGACGCACTCCAAGATGGCTATCCATGAGATATCTCATAAGGGTTAGCGCTCTGTCAACGAACCGCGGGGGTCCCCACTCGACAGAACCTGTCAATAGGAACTTGTAAACTCAGCCTTCACCATCCGCATTTTCTTTATACTTCTGTGTCAATGTAAATACACTACATGTACGTGCGTGGATGTCACTCTCGTTAGTTCTGGGGTCATCGCGAAACTTCCGGTTCTATGGTTTTATCATTGAAGGGATCTCCCGCGTAGTTCCGTGTGATCGCACGTCGTAGTGAAGGGCCAGAACTTATCCTCAAAGATAGTTATCCTCAAAGATAGTTATCCTCGAGGTTATAGGACCACCGTCTGAACGTATAAAATAATGATCTTCATTCAACTTTGTCTTTTGTGGAGGCGTTTAATAATTCATACGATGAAAGGAATTTGAGAAAATGTGACTGCCAGAGACATTTTAAGATAAAGTTAAAAAAAAAAGGTGAAATCTCACTATAATCCAATTAGTTCAATGAAGTGCGGTATGCAGGAATCCCACAAACCAAGTTCGAAAGACTGTCTAATCTGCATTTCACATATTGGCTTCTAGGTCGTGAATTTTTTGAACTCGTCCAATATATAGGTTTTCCCATCCATTTTCGCACTTTTGTCATTCAATTTCTAAGATTTATTATTCAGTTTCGTACCGAGAAGCAGGTGGAACGCAAATCCTAACTTCAATTTCGTCAATTGTCATTGTAATTCGTTTTTCGTCAAACATTTTCGAAGACATAGCATTCAGAATTGTCAATTGTCATTCAAATTCGTCCCTCCCGCTGACGGATCGCAGAATGTGAAGATCAAATTCGTCTTTGTTCACACAATTTCATGAATTTTTCATTCAAATTAGTCAGATATTGTCGATTCTTTAGTTTGATGGTTAACCAACTTTAAGCCCACACATTTTTACTTTCTCTCGTAAACTGTATCGTTACACATTATTCCCTAACCATTTGCTTTAACAATACACACGAAACACAAGACTGCCAACGAAAATGATTGAAGGATAAACGACAGTCAAAAGTCATAACCCAGGACAGTATGTCAGTGTCACATTTTGAACTTTAGCTCGTAATGTTCAGGTTTTCGCATCATAAAGTTAAAATTTTGTACCCTTGAAAGCAGCAAACAGAATTATGTTATCCATTCTTTGACATTAAACAGGCGACAATTCTACACTTAAATTTTGTCTTTAATCATGTTTGCCTAGAAATCGTTTGTCAGTGTTTTCGTTTGCGAGACGGTATACGTCTGTTTGTATCAGTGCGTACTCGGATTGCTTGTGTGTGTGTCTGTATCTGTGGTTCTGTGTGTGTGTGGGGGGGGGGGGGCACTTGTGTGTATGTTAACTCCTGAATGTAAAATGTGAACGGTTACAGAAAAAAAAAAAAACAATACATGAATGACTGGAAAATCACACCGGGTAGAGATATGAGACGAATATGAATGAAAATTTAACGAAAATGATTGACAAAAGACGAAATCGATCCTGCTGTTTTGAGTGCTGCGAGTGAGACTGACGAATTTGAACTGTAAATGACGAAAATGTATGCCAAATTACTAAATTGAATGGACTTTATTTGAAAATGAACGACGAAAGACGAATTTGAAAGTAAGATTGGCCTACTCCCGACATTCCGCGACGAAATTGAAGTAAACATTTGTGAAATTGAATGAAAAAAAAAGTTTGAAAATGAATGGGAAAACCTATATTAACGTTACCTATGCAGAATGAACAACATTGGTTATCACCCGATAATTTCAAATCAAGATGGAAGGGAATTATGAGCTCAAAATATTGAGTAACAATATGCAAATTCATAATTACAATGTATGCACAATATTTTGTGAGGGGGCAGCCACGAAGAAAATAGTGCAATATCGGTCACCGAGGAATCAATTATTTTGCTAATGACAGGAAGTACATGCATGGTAATTTGTTTTACATCCATCCAACGACTCTTATAAAATACTAAAAGCAAAAAGAAAACTAACACACACACACACACACACACACATCACACAAGGTCATAGAAAAAAAAAGATATTGTATTGCAGCGCAAACAATCTGTGTCACATGCGATGTACACCTGATTAAATGTGGACTGACTGAAATACAACAGCATGCTGGAATTAAATACATATAAGTTAGAAACAGAACAGTTCTGGCTACGGTTGTCTGCGCATGGATGCACAAAATAATCCCATAGGCACATTTTGTGTCCTTGGGGATAGGGTTCGATGCCGCTTTGTTACTTATTAATTCCAACAAAAGAAGGTAATATCGGAAACATAATCTTCCAGTATTGTGTTTTTTAAGACTGATGTGAAATTAGTACCCACAAATTATATCCAGTGAAATTTGTATTTTCTATACACCAATTTTCGCGCAATTGCTATTTGTGCACCCTGCGTGTCTTTAACATGAATATAAGTACCCATGATTACATTGTATATATTCATCTATTATAAATAGAATGGCGAAAAATGATTATGAACCATCTTCCTTAAAGGTACAGTTTACTATTGGGAGCAGTGATATGAAAATGTTTGAGCTATCACATATACAACTTTTGCAGCCTAAAAGCCTAAAATATGACGAAATATCACTAGTTTTTGGGGTTTTTTTTTTTCAGTAAACCATAACTGTTGACGGTCTTGTCTAGAAACAATTTTATGATATCTTTTGTTCGCACTTTGTATAATTAACAATACTTACCATTGATTAAACTGATTAATATTTTTACATTAGTTGCTTCTATCCCTAACTCACATTTTGGTACTACATTTTGAAGTACTAAAGCTGGGTTTTTGTTTCTTCAGCAATGGTAACAATGCCTTTGAAGAGTAGCTGTCCATTATGCAATTAGACATAAATCTAGCATCCTCCTATCTTATATGGAAGGGAATCCAGTTTGGTGTGCATACAGTGCTTCAGGTATATTTGAGTAGTGGCGTCAAACGTGGGATCAAAGGAAGAGTTTGTTTGCAAAAACCGATAAGTCCATTTTTGAAGATTTTGAAGTACTGTCTCTGTCATAAAGTACAAAATAATACCTTTTAAATGATATATTCGTCACTACATATAAAGGTACATTTTTGAAGTTATGGCCAAAAGAAGCACTAATTTTCTTATAATTCTCTTTGTTTTTCTTGACCTTTAATCGCAAATGTCTCCATTTGACAAATATGGACTTATCGGTTTTTGCGAACAAACTCTTCAAAGGGAATGGTATGACTCTATCTCTTTAACCTCGTTGGTATACACATTGTGACAGAATTTGCAATTAGTGTATGCAACGAATAATAATGTTAATGGGGCATAGACTTTGCACCAAATCTTTGCTCCCCTCTGCGTACGGGTCATCGACCTTGACAAGTATTAATATGGTATTGATCGCATACACAGTGTCATAAAACATACATAATGATTTTATAGTTACGTGTGGAACAGTCCGTGCGAGAAGTCGGATTTGCAAGCGATTCCTTCCCCGAAATGGTTCAATTTCGAGAGATTATGATAGGAATAATCAAATTAATTTGTGATCAGGAAAATGCTTGAAGCCGGCTATACATGACTTTTAGTTACTGTATATAGCTGGGGTGCATGTTCAATGTAACTTCATCATCTTGACTCAACGTATTACAAGGTAGTGCGAAATACAATTATAACCTAAAAAGATTAACTCTGAGGCCTATAGGCCTACGGACTGTAAGTGTGTCGAAATGGTTGTGTTAATGTCAGTCCCAGTCATTCTCTTGATTTGACCGTTGTTGCCTTTTTGTTGGTTCTGCATGCAGTGTATACTAAACAATGCTACGATGCCTTCAAAGATAAAGGCCCTGTCACACCTTTCCGGGCAAGCTACGCGGGCTTGTTGCGTGTATGGATTTTCCAGCACGCAGAGTAATTTTCTACGGGCGGAAAAGGATTTGGGCGAGTTACGCGTGCGTCTTACCTGCTGGACGTGTGCTACCTTACGTTCTACTCACGTTCTGGTTATGGGCTAGTTGCATGGGAGTTGCCTGTGAGGTGCTTCCGCTACGGCCCTTCTACTGGTGTTCTGCGTGGACATCTGCGGGCAATCCCCACTCTGTTCCGTAATGCTCAGTATGATCTTTTTCACCTGTCCACAGGTCCCATAGTGGCTTATCTCTACCATCGCAATATCCTTCGCCGGTTTCAGCTTGTCCTTGGAGCCCTACTATCGTCCCTGGGTCTCATCTTCGCATCCTTTGCAATGAATAATCTCTACTTGATGACCATGGTAACACTCTCAGGTTAGTGAAACCGAAAACCTTTAAGGGATGGTAAAGTATTGGTTGAAGTGAGGATTCAGCATTGAACTTTTTGCAAGAAACTCAGAAAACACTGTATTAAATTAGAAAGAGTCATATACAATTCTAAGAGAAATTTAAAATTTATTTGATGAAAATCGGCTTTGAAATGGCTGAGACATCAAAAAGCAAAGTAAAACAAAGCGATCCGAATAAAAGGTGGGTCCCGTCTTTTATTAGGATTGCTTTGGTTTGGATATCTCAGCCATTTCAAAACCAATTTTCATCAAATAAGCTTTGAAATCCTCTAGAAATTACATGCTCTTTCATATTTCATGAGGTTTTTCATTTTCTCCAAAAAAAAAAATGATAATTATCATCAAACAACGTTGGAAACTTGTAGCCCCACCTCAACCAAAACTGTACCTTCCCTTTAAAGACACCTCCAGGAACGGTCCCTAGCATTTTTTTTTCCTCCTCCTCCTCCTCCTCCTTCTTCTTCTTCTTCTTCTTCTTCTTCTTCTTCTTTTCCGACAATGAAGCATGAAAATATTATTTATTCATTTTATCTCTTTGGCGGTCCGGGGTGATTTCTTACCTCAAACAACCCCTCACAATTTCCCTGTGTCATAATTCTACATTGACCCACAATTTCAAAACTTATTAAATTGTTCGCGCTTGCCATTGAGACGTTGTAGAACACCTTCTTGCCGCATTGTGCTTTGGCACACTACTACTTGCTATTCTTAATTTGTTCATGTTATTTTGATATACATGAGAATAACAGATATCAATCAACTAATAAGAAATAAATCCATACAATGTACGATATGCCAATTCTGGAATTGCTTTTACCTGACGAACCAAGGTGCATAAAACAGGGCACTTATAAACAGGTTACTTTCCCTCCAAAGGTTTTTGCCTCTCACTTTGAAACACAAGAAAGAATAAACCAGTAAGTCCATGGTACGTATTGCGTGACATGTACCATCTGTGTTCCTACCAATATTGTATCTATGACGGTTTTGTCTGCACAGCATGGGTGTTTTCAATAATATTGACACTGTTAAGTCTTGTATCATTCCCTTGGGCACTGATGGATGTGGCTTGATTACTCCTTCTCTGTGCAATTTACAGTGTGAGGAAATATGTAGGGTGACATTTTATCCAGATCTATATTCTGAGTCTGCTCATTATGCACTTTGGCAAAGGGCTATATTACTTGTACACAGCAGCTACAAAGGTTGACATTTTGTACATCAATCTGTTTTCATTCTAGGGTACGATTCGTAATCTTTCTTATCTATCTTAAGCATTCGCCTATACATCCCACCCGTTATACCAAGTGCTGGTTTAATGCAGATGTAGACTCCTTTTCAGGCAACTTTGTGAATGTGTGACATATTGTGGGAACAGATAAATGGCGCGGTATAAATGCTGATTTATCATTATTATGTCCATGTTTTTAATTAATGATAGACATAAATACAGCAAAAACATATTTAACACGAAGCCATTTTATTGTTGTAACAGGACTCGGGAGCAGTATAATGTCGACGTGCCTCGTCA
The DNA here is from genome assembly GCA_033980235.1 of Diadema setosum. Taxonomy (NCBI): domain Eukaryota; kingdom Metazoa; phylum Echinodermata; class Echinoidea; order Diadematoida; family Diadematidae; genus Diadema; species Diadema setosum. The sequence goes on along the minus strand of CM067064.1, from coordinate 31,876,245 downwards.
TCGGTCTAAACGAAGTAGAGCCCAGACGTTTCAACGCCTTCTACGGCGTCGGTAAATCTGGCTACGCCTGTGGCATGGCGTTAGTACCGCTGCTGGGAGAATTTCTCATGAGAGAGTACGGGTGGCGCGGAGCTCTCCGTCTTGTAGGCGCTCTCCTGGGAAACATCATACCCTTTGTGTTGATCCTGGACGTGAGGCGAAGGTCGGGTGGAAACATAGATGGTGCTGAGAGCGAACGTCTTTCACAAGATGTAGTTCAGTTGGAAGAGGGTGACGATACCACCTACAAGCAACCGCATGAGGTGCCATTACGGAATGCGTGCGACGAAGAAGGAGAGCAGTGTCGCGAAGAGAACTTAAAATCGTGTAGAAGACGCCGCGAGCACGCATCCGAGTGGACGGATAAAGACGAAGATCATGCCAGTAGATCTTGGAATTGGTCGAACATTCGTCGCAAATGGAAGCAGTCGTTATTTCGTCGGGATCCGTGCCAGAATGTCGTCATCCTTAGCACATGCGTCTTCTCGATGGTCGACGGCTCGTGGCACGCCTTCCTCATCCCTCGCGCTGTGAACCGGGGGATTACCCCCATGCATGCCGTGTACATGGCAATCTCCGCGGCGATCGCGAGCTTCTTTGCACGCGCATTTAGCGGGGCCGTCAGTAGCCGGATCAGCACTCCCACGGACATCTTTCTGTTGATGACTGTCGTGAACGCGGTCTCTCTTCTCCTAGACATTCTGCTCTTCAACTATTCCATCATGCTCGTCGCGGCCTTCGCCTCCTCCCTGAGTATCGCTTCACGGGCAACTCTCATCATCATCATCAGCAAAGATCGCGCCCCGCTCAGGTACTTCCCGCTACTCTTTGCCATTTCAGACATCTCCTTCGGCGTCGGCTCCCTGCTCGGGTCTCTTTTTGTCGGTAAGATCATGCTTCTATGACGGTGATGCCGGGATGGAAATTCCATCTGCTAATCTAACTTAGCCAGTTGCTCATTTTGACACAGTGTTTTCAGGAAAGCACATCTTGAGTGTCATGTCTGTAGATGAATACATGTACAGTATAGTATGTTTCATACATTGCTTGTAAGCCAGTTCACAGTTCAAATCTGAGCATGCGCAGATACGGGCCATTGCAGACCTTCTCTTGGAATGGATTTACAACCGAGCTATTCAAAACCTAGATAGGGCTTCATGACAACTGTGTTGTAAATGAACCATGTGCAGATTGGTATTTACAGGGGAATGTTGATTCTTTTCAGCAACATTAACAAAAGCAATTCATGCAGCACTGACATGCAAATTACCACTTCCTGCATGGCTGTTTTCAACTGCTCTTATTGAAGACTATTCCATGTTTTGCAAAGTCTTTGTTGGAAAGGTCGTTGCTGTGCACTGGCTTATTCTCGAAAGATTTTAGGAAGCGATTAAAGGGGATGGCTAGTAACTGATCAGTGGGAATTCTGGGGAATGATTGTTCCAATTCTTGTGGGATTCATTTAAGAGTACATTATATATATATATATATATATATATATATATATATATATATTGTTGTGTGAAAATTGTTTGCTTCAGAATGGTCTCACATTCAAGTAATGTGCAGTTTAATAGTTCCAGGCTCGCATGCCTGTACAGTGACGGAGCATTAAACTGCACATTACCTGAATATGAGACCGTTAACAATAGATATGTACTCTTAAATGAATCCCACAAGAATTGGAACAATCAACCCCCAGCATTCCCACTGATTCCCATTGATCAGCCACTAGCCATCCCCTTTAAGAAAGGTATTGAGTTTTTATTGTATCGGAGTCTGTATCAGCGGCTTGACTCTTCACTGTTATGCTCTCTACTTTTATTGCATGCAGTACACCAAGGTTATGAGCAGAAGTATAGCACAGTAATTGCGCAGACGAAATATTTATGTTTTGAATTTGGAAGAGCTAGTATTGTGATGGAAGAAGATAGTACAAGAACTGAATAATTAATTCTTATTGTGTGTGACAAATATATGACAAACAAACCGTTTTGATAATCCGCGAATGTTTTCAATAAAGTCTGTTTCCGTGAATCTTAATTCGAAACTTGCAAAACTTCAAGCCATCCTAGAAAAGCTGTTTAGAAGAACGAATACTCCTTTCTAAGTAGGTCAGTAAGTAAAGTTACTGCTTTCTGACCCACTGTCTATATCTATACAAAAACAAATTATATCTGCCATTTGCGAAAGGATGACAACAAATACGTTGTGAGAGGATATGCACCTATGCCGCTTTCAGTCTCAATTAAAACGAACCGTTTTATTTAAGATGAAAGTTTATCATTGATATTCATTTTAAAATCTCATCTCCCGCCATCCACTTCTTGCAGGTATTATTGCTGACGTCTCCGGGTCATATTACGTAACCTTCTGGCTTCTCATCGCTCTTGATTGCCTGCTTTTCCTCATGATGCTGCCGCCAAGATTCGTGAAGAGCCCACTGGTCGCTCAAATGTAGCCGGTGTCATCGCACTTTTTGTTTCCTTGTACGTTATGTCCTATCATACTATTACTGCCGAGTTGAGCTGATGGAAATCAGAAACTGTTTATTCTAACAAGACGGCACTCTGAGGGCATTATTTTTATACAGATACACAGCGCACAAATAAACGTAGATGTGACTGTACATGATTACCTCGCATAAATCCTTACCGCGTAAGTCTACAAATCGCGAATGGCGACATGGTTTCTTTGTCCCAAATGCGGAAATCCTGTTTCAGTTACCTCACGTAAAGTCGTCACGTTTTCGCTTCTATAACTGATAACGTGAAGATACGACAAACTACTCGATCATCGCCAGAAACTCCAACTCACCCGCTATCAGAGGGAGATCTCCCGCTCTAGCTGTGTGTGTCCCACCTCATATGTACTTTTTGGAATACATCTTTCTTCCGCTCGACTTTACATTTGTCATATATGTTCAAAAATAAAGCTACGATAAAACCAGAGAGCATATTATTTAACCTAAGAGCTTTCAGTGCTTTAGACCCGGCTGCAAGTTTGGGACGTCGCTCTTGATTTGCTCATAGCACATAATACTGTGCGCATACATGTATATAGTAGCGCGATCAAAGTGTTGTTTAGTTTGCTATAGGGGGTCGAATCCACGGATGCACGTCACGAGCTAAACATCCACGAGTCACACAGCCCACGAGGTATACAGCTCACGAGTCATACAGCCCACGAGCTAGAGCTCGACATCAACTGAGATAGGCCCACGAGCTATACGTTCCACGAACTCGATACTATAGTCAAATTAAAAGCCCATGGGGCTCGACACTTGGGAGATAAGGCCCGCGAGCTCGACATTGATTATATCACGGGCGTAATAAACGTAGTGTATGTAGTGTCTAGCTCATGGATCTGTTTTACTTGTGGTTTCTAGTTAGTGATTCTGTTTTACTTGGTGTCTGGCTCGTGGGCTGTATGACTCGTGGTTTTATGTCTCGTACACCCATATTCAATGTCTATTGCTCATGGGTCGTATGACTCGTGGGTGTAGAGCTCGTGTGACACAACCCCAAATCTCCCGGGATTGGAGTCTCTGCATCGGCAATGTTTTGAGGTGTTGACTTACGTCAGCGAATCAAGAGGTTGCATGCAGATAATACTCTTGGAGTTGTTTGTAATTGTATCAAATGTATATTTGTGTGTGTTTGTGTGTTCGATGTGTGTGTGTGTGTGACATGCTCCTTGCCATTCATGCAATTTTGTTTATGTTTAATGAGTGTATGCTTGTATGTACATTTGTATGTACACAAATATGTGTGTGTGTTTGTGTGTGTGTGTGTTTGTGTGTATGTGTATTTAATTCATGTATGACCGTATGCGTATAATCAACGGGTAAGACCATTGTGAGAAAATGATAGGAAACTGGAACTAAAGATATTGACGATAAAAATAAAACTTCATATACATTACATTTATAAAACTTCATATACATTACATTTATAGGATACATTGTATATGCCAAAAGAGATAGGATTAATTCTGATTGCGAGAATAATCTTTAAAAAAAAACGGCAAATATCATATTATACGAAGTCTTCCCCATCATGTGTCTGTAAGTAAGCAGTCATGACTATATTTTTAATACATTCGACTCGAACGAAGCGGATACGAATACAAAAACGAAAGATTACGAATCATAATGAGTTTGCCAGTTATGAAGTTGGATGCCACTTGGTAAAAATGTCGGGGCAAATTGTCATGGTAATAATGTTATCATTACATATTTTTGTTATTATTGTAGGTAAAAATGTCCGGAGGGAAAATGTCCGGTGAAAATAAAAAGTAATGTCTGGGGTGAAAGTGTATTAGTATATACAGTAGATATGTATATTTATATGGCGTCCTTGTCCTTCTGTACTACAGTACAATCATGCATCATATTTCTGGTATGAATTCGTGTCTGGTTTGGCGGAAATCTTGTTGGAGTCATTTTCAAAAGTGAACTCTTCTGTGAAAGGTCCTAGAAGGCTTTCCTAATTTTTGTTACCTAATCCAGGGAACTGTTACGGAGTACATTACTCCCACCTCCCTATAATTTTAATAGGTAAACATTGAGACATCACGTACATTGTATTGATAGTATTATTTTGAAAGAAACGCGCACCAATGAGAATATCCTAATTACAGTGTCATAAGAACATTGAAGGTCCTGTTTACCTTTGGGAGCAGTGATTTAAAAATTGTTCAAGATATCACTTTTTATGCATATGTGTAGGTCAGTTGTATCACGAAACATCCCACCAAATAAAATGTTTGCAATAAAGCCTAAAATATAAAGGAGATATCACCATTTTTCTCATTAAACCATAACTGTAGACAGTTTAATGTGGAAACATTTTTATCATAACTATTGCTCACATTTTGTATAATACTTAACATCGATTTACTGGTTCAGATTTTTACATGGTTGTTTCTATCCCTACCTCACATTTTAGAACTATTTTGAAGCACTCATGCGGGCTTTTTGTTTCATCTGCAAATGGTAACCTATGCCTTTAAACGAAATACATAACATCATTTTTATACCAAAGTCTACTGTTCAGACACTGCTTCATATTTTCCTGTGTTGTTCCTGATGAACAAATTCGTGTGCAAGAACTCTGTCACGAGTCGGTAAAGAAATCGTATCACATTTTCGTTATCAAAATCACAGTGCACAATCTTCATCATCATTACGGTTTGATATTACTACTTCTCTAAAGAAAACGACCTCGTCACCACCATTATACAGTTTACTCTCAGAGTAATAATAATAATAAAAATATATATATATATATACACACGTTAATCGGCATTGCCACTATATTTACAATTCTAACTGGATGCACGTTACGATACCGACACCCACGAATCATACAGCCCACTAGTCATATACAATGTAGCCTATGAGTTCGACACAAAGCAAACAAGGCCCACGAATTAACACATTAACTTAAGCCCCGTGTTGTACAATGTCGAACTCGTGGGCTGTTTGTTTGTTTGTTTGTTTGTTTGTTTGTTTGTTTGTTTGTTTGTTTGTGTATGTGTGTGTGTGTGTGGTTTTTTTTTTACCTAGTGTCGAACTCGTGGGCTGTATGACTCCTGGACCTTTTTTTTTTCTAATGTCGAACTAGTGCGCTGTATGACTAGTAAGTGTTGGTCTCCTGGGATGACCCCTTCTAACTAACCTAGCCATCCCTATATCATCATCATTGTCACCATGGTCGCCGTAATAACTATTCTTACCATTACCACCATTCTTGCAATTATCACCGTTCTTACCATTATCACTCTTTAGCAGTACATACTGTATCTTCATTTTTACCACTATCATCATCCTTGCCATTACCAGTATTCGTACAAATATCACCATTCTTACCATGCCATACAAACAGGAAAACGGCGCAAGGACCTCGATTTAGATAACACACGCGTGCACGCGCACACACACACACACACACACACCGGTATGACAATAATCACAGACAGACCACTACATACGTGGTCATCCTGTAATACATCATGACAAGGAAATTCGAACTACAAAGGATAAAATCAAATGGTGCGCCATTATGACGTCATAGGGTTTTATGGAGTATTGAGATATTTTATGTGTATAACAACAAAAATTCAGGTGTCACAACGAGTATGGAAGTTATTGTTATTAACATTATTTATTTGGCCATACAATTGCGATATACAGTACAATGCCATGTAACATACGTACATACAGGGGTTCGACAAACTTGCATATTATTTATTTTCACCATTTTAAGAAATGTAAAATACATAGAGAGGTAGCGCCTACTTCCCCAGGAATGCTTTCATTGCCTGAATAAAACGAAAGTCGAAAATACCATTAAATTCGAAAGGCACAAGTAGTATTGTTTCAAACTAAGCACGATGGCGTAAAAACAGTATCGCTCAGTAAAAATCCTGCACCATAATGCAGCGTAACATTGTGTCATGCCCAAATGAATAACAAACAAGCAATTTTACGGTGTTGTGAGAACCATGTTGAGATTGTCATCTCTCGTGATGAGAAGAGCGGGCGGAAAAGGAAATGAGCAATGAATTCGACTTGGAGTGACCGTTTGGAGAGTTTATGAGGACAATGGCATATGCCTAACTATTTGACATTTTAAACTTTACACATGAAAATGTCAGTGATGCTCATTTCAGATTGTAGAAAGTACACATAGGTGTTTATACGTTTGACAGAAAAACGTGGTAAAGAAACCACGAGAGAGTACATCCGCCTCCCGGGGTAGGAGAAGCAGGTTTGTTCAGCTACTGACGGCATGCACTAATGAACGTCTCGGTGAAGAATTTCGGATAGCCGGCATCCACGCTGTTTCGGCCGGCGCTAATCTTGAACACTTTTTTCGAGCGAACGAAATATCTGTTTCCTATAAAGAAAACAAAAGGGAAGAGCCAGAAAATGATTTTAATAAAAAGACAGCAACAACGAGAGTAACTTTACTTCAATAATGAGATGATGAAACGGCACTCAATAAGGTTGCCCTATGACCGCTAAATGATCGCACGGAGTGATACAACATGAGGCTTTGTTATTCATTAGGGACGGCTCACTGGAGTGTCTTTGCAAAGTAAAATGAGACTCTTCGTCTGTAATTGTGTGTGTGTTTGTGTGTGTGTGTGTGCGCGCGCGCGCGTGGACATTATAGCAAGTCTGTAAAAGTTGTCTTTGGGATGGCCTTGAAATAAAAAGCTTCATGTCTTCGACCCGAAGCAATATGTTTTAGTTCAGGGCCGACTGAGCGTTTTTCAAAAGTGGGGGGGGGGGGGGGGAGGGCGGGGCACTTCCGGGTTTAAAAAAAAAAAAAAAAGCCTTCAGCGCAACTTCTTTCGTCACTTCCGGATTTCTTCAGCTGATAAGCCAAATTATCGACAAAAAGCATGATTTTACATTTTTGTGTTGAAAGTGCGCAAACGATAATGGAGGCCGTGGGGGGTGACGACATCATCAACTCTATTTGCATATATCGAAATCAATATCACTCACGAAACATGTTAAAGTTTGAAATATCAAAACTTTCTTGATTTTACGATTTTCAATGTAACCTCCACTATTTTCTCCTTGTTTGATACACGCATGCATAAGGGGAAATGAACAAATTGAGATGAAAAGACTAAAAAAAGTGATAATTACACAAAAATACATGTATATGATATTAGAAACTGAAAACTTCACAGCGTGTAAGTGAAAGTGAAAGTTTGACAGTCTCAAAATCGAAAATTTGATCGATATCGGGATACTTAGTATACTACGGTTCGTATGACCGCGGACGTTATGATGTATAGTATGAAGATATGATGTGGCTTTGTTTTTTTAGTGATGTACAGTAAAAAAAAAAAAAGAAGAAAACACGTGCTGCGGAATATTGTACAAGGCGGGGAAGGGGGAAGCTGCTGGAGTCACAGGTCAATGGTAACAGTCGGAAAGGCAGAGGTTTTTTTAAGACCCAAAACCGGGAGGGGGTGCGGTTCGGCAGCCCCTGAAAGATTGGTTAAGAACTTACCGCTAGTGTCGGAGAAGGCAGCAGTGAGTTTGCTTGGCACGCTGGGAAACTCGTCCGCGATACGTCGGGGATAGCCGGACTCTACTCGCTGGGTTCGTTCATTTAATGCGTACACCTGGGAGCCTTTAAAGAAGTAGGTCCGCTCTTCCCACGGGGAGTGAAGTGCGGCTTGCAGTCCCTTCGGGAGACCGAGGCTCGCCAGCGTGACGGGTGCCCCGGTGCGCGAGAACCCGCTGTGAGTGAAGAGCTTTTTACCTATGACCGAACAAAACAAGATCAGCACATCAGCAAATGAAAAGACCCAGATTAAAAAGAGATAATAATGCATACATGAATAAAATGAAATACACGTAAATTCGTGAAAACATGGTTAGATTCAAGTTTTAAAAAAATGAACACAGCAAAGCTTTGGAACTGATCTCATTTCCCATATGCATAAAATGTTATCTGGGGGCATTTCATGAAGCATTTTGTCCTACAAAATTGTTGGAAAAAATTTGCACTCAGCCAATCAGATGAAAGGATTTCAGTAGCTTGTAACAGTTTGTCAGAAAAATATCTGACCAAAACGCTTCATGACATGTCCCCAGGTCTTACAGCGTTGCATCGTTTATTTGTGAACTTGTTAACATAGGCGCCGGAAGTGGGGGGGGGGGGGGGGGGGGGCGGCCGCCCCCCCAATCCAAAAAGTGGGGGGGGGGGCAAAACGCATTTTTGCCCCCCAAAAAAGCCCCCCCCCCCAAAAAAAAAAAAAAAATAATAATAATAATGATAATAATAACAATAATAATACTAATAAAAATAAATGAATAAACAAAGAAAATAAAATAAATATGTATATATATATATATATAATGAATAAAAGGGAAAAAATATGGCTACAAACGGCAGCTTTTGGACTGTAAAATGTCAAAATTTTCAAGCTCGCTCGCGTCGCTCGCTCGCATCCAGCAGTTGAGCCCGGTGCGCCTACCCTTAATTTCTAAAGCGAAAAATATAGCTACGACGGCAGTTGTTGGACTCTAGAATGTCAAAATTTTCAAGCTCGCTCGCTTCGCTCGCTCGCATTGAATCGTTATGCCATTCTCCTAATGTTGCTGAAAGTAATTGCCAGTAGTTGCGCCCGATGCCCCCACCCCTTAATTTCCAAAGCGAAAGATAAATATAGCTACAAACGGGAGTTTTGGGACTGTAAAATGTCAAAATTTTCAAGCTCGCTCGCTTCGCTCGCTCGCATTGAATCGTTATGCCACTCTCCTAATGTTGCTGCCAGTAATTGCCAGCAGTTGCGCCCGATGCCCCCCCCCCCCCTTAATTTCCAAAGCGAAAGGTATAGTTACAAACGGGAGTTTTTGGACTGTAAAGTGTCAAAATTTTCAAGCTCGCTCGCATTGAATCGTTATGCCACTCTCCTAACGTTGCTGCCAGTAATTGCCAGTAGTTGCGCCCGATGCCCCCACCCCTTAATTTCCAAAGCGAAAGATAAATATAGCTACAAACGGGAGTTTTGGGACTGTAAAATGTCAAAATTTTCAAGCTCGGTCGCTTCGCTCGCTCGCATTGAATCGTTATGCCACTCTCCTAATGTTGCTGCCAGTAATTGCCAGCAGTTGCGCCCGATGCCCCCCCCCCCTTAATTTCCAAAGCGAAAGGTATATTTACAAACGGGAGTTTTGGGACTGTAACATGTCAAAATTTTCAAGCTCGCTCGCTTCGCTCGCTCGCATTGAGTCGTTATGCCACTCTCCTAACGTTGCTGCCAGTAATTGCCAGCAGTTGCGCCCGATGCCCCCCCCCCCCCCTTAATTTCCAAAGCGAAAGGTATAGTTACAAACGGGAGTTTTTGGACTGTAAAGTGTCAAAATTTTCAAGCTCGTTCGCATTGAATCGTTATGCCACTCTCCTAACGTTGCTGCCAGTAATTGCCAGTAGTTGCGCCCGATGCCCCCACCCCTTAATTTCCAAAGCGAAAGATAAATATAGCTACAAACGGAAGTTTTGGGACTGTAAAATGTCAAAATTTTCAAGCTCGCTCGCTTCGCTCGCTCGCATTGAATCGTTATGCCACTCTCCTAATGTTGCTGCCAGTAATTGCCAGCAGTTGCGCCCGATGCCCCCCCCCCCCTTAATTTCCAAAGCGAAAGGTATAGTTACAAACGGGAGTTTTGGGACTGTAACATGTCAAAATTTTCAAGCTCGCTCGCTTCGCTCGCTCGCATTGAGTCGTTATGCCACTCTCCTAACGTTGCTGCCAGTAATTGCCAGCAGTTGCGCCCGATGCCCCCCCCCCCCTTAATTTCCAAAGCGAAAGATATAGCTACAAACGGGAGTTTTTGGACTGTAAAATGTCAAAATTTTCAAGCTCGCTCGCATTGAATCGTTATGCCACTCTCCTAACGTTGCTGCCAGTAATTACCAGCAGTTGCGCCGGATGCCCCCCCCCCCTTAATTTCCAAAGCGAAAGATATAGCTACAAACGGGAGTTTTTGAACTGTAAAATGTCAAAATTCTCAAGCTCGCTCGCTTTGCTCGCTCGCATTGAATCGTTATGCCATTCTCCTAATGTTGCTGCCAGCAGTTGCGCCCGATGCGCCGCCCCATTAATTTCCAAAGTGAAAGATATAGCTACAAACCCCAGTTTTGGGACTGTAGAATGTCAAATTTTTCAAGCTTGCTCGCTTCGCTCGCTCGCATTGAATCGTTATGCCATTCTCCTAATGTTGCTGCCAATATTGCCAGCAGTTGCGCCCGATGCGCCCCCATTTATTTCCACAGCGAAATGATGATAGCTACAATTAAAACTCCAGTTTTAGAACTGTAGAATATCAAACATTTTCAAGCTCGATCGCTTCGCTTGCTCGCATTTTATTGTTATGCCATTCACCTTATGTTGCTGACAGTATATAATTTGTCGGTCGTTTCACACCGTCATTCCATAATCCATGTAAGGAAAACTTACAATGTTCCTCGATGACTGCGTTGTTGAATGTATCACATTCCGTAATGTATTGTAGTCCCATTATTGCTTACGCACACACGCAAAAGCATAAAGACCGTCAAAATTACTTTATGGTTCCCCCCATGTTTCGACCCACCGTTGTACGCCACTTTACATATATATATATATATATATATATATATATATATATATATATGTAACAAAGCAGGAATATCACATGGTTCAACCCACCTTATAATGCAGCGACCAAGACAAACGTGGGGGGTAGATTCCTGAAGCTCATCAACAAACATTTTCCCAAAGGGCACAAGCTGAACCCAATATTCAATAAGAATACGGTAAAAGTGAGCTACAGCTGCATGAAAAACATGGATGCAGTCATAAAATCCCACAACCAAAGAGTTATCAAACAATCCAAGTCACGTGACACCGAACCCAAACCCAAATGCAACTGCCGCCAAAAAGACCAATGCCCATTGAGAGGAAGATGCATGGAAACGGCTCTTGTGTATAAGGCAACCGTCAAGCATGACAACGAGGAAAAGTGTTACTACGGGCTGGCGGGGGGTACCTTCAAAGACAGATATAGGAATCATGTTAAATCCATCAAGAATGAGAAATACAAAAACGAAACCCAACTCTCAAAATACATCTGGAGTCTGAAAGAAAAACGCGTAAACTTCACACTGACATGGGACATCCAAAAAAAGTCAAACTTAACTCTAAGAAGGAGTGGCCTGTGCAACCTCTGCCTCGATGAGAAGGCCATCATCATCCGAAACAAAAACCATGGGCGTAAATCCCGGGGGGGGGGGGATGGGGGGGATATATCCCCCCCTGAAATGGAGGAGGGGGGATGGCCTGTACAATCATCCCCCCCCCCCCCCTGAATTTTGAGGGGAAAAAATTGAGGAAGCAGAAATGTGATTGTATCAATTTTGGCATATTGCATGACGTTATACGCCGGCCTTCAGACAGGTAACAGAGCTGAACAGTATTCTATCTTGTAGGAAAATGTATAATTTTCTCAAGCGCTCGCTCGCTTCGCTCGCTCGCGAAGAAAGTAACATCGACATAATATGGCTCAGGCGTTGACAACGTTATATAGTATAGGTCTACATGTAAACATGCTATGACGCGAGTAACTGGGGACCATCTGCAAAATATGTACGAAAACATACAAACAAACAATAACAACAACTTTATCGCCATAATTGAATCCCCTCCATATCCTGAATCATTCCTGAGAAACGACAGTGACTGATGACTCAGTCAGGATACATCTATGGGCATACCAAGGGAAGATCAGGGACGTCGAATCTATGGGGGGCAAAGGGGCATTTGCCCCGCCCCAAAGGAAGTGTTTAGACAGACAAATCATTTATCCCCCAAGCAATTCCCAAGCACCCGGTGCGCCCCCCCTTAATTTCCAAAGCGAAAATATAGCTACAAACGACAGTTTTTAGGACTGGAAAATGTCAAAATTTTCAACGCAAAGAGATTTCTCACTCGCGTCGCTCGCTACCATTTAATCAGTATGCCATTCTCCTGATGTTGCTGCCAGTAATTGCCGGCAGTTGCGCCCGGTGTGCCCCCGAAAACATACAGCCACAAACGGCAGTCTTTGGACTGTAAAATGTCAAAATTTTCAAGCTCGCTCGTTCCGCTCGCTCGCATTTAACCGCTATGCCATTCTCCTAATGTTGCTGCCAGTAATTGCAGGCAGTTGCACTCTGTGTGCCCCTAAATTTCCAAAGCGAAAAAGTATAGCTACAAACGGCAGTTTTTAGACTGTAAAATGTCAAAATTTTCAAGCTCGCTCGCTCCGCTCGCTTGCATTTAATCGCTATGCCATTCTCCTGATGTTGCTGCCAGTGATTGTGAGCAGGTGCGCCCCCCTCAATTTCCAAAGCGAAAAATATAGCTACAAACGGCAGTTTGGGGACTGTAAAATGTCAAATTTTTGAAGCTCGCTCGCTTCGCTCGCTCGCATTTAATTATTATTCCATTCTCCTGATGTTGCTGCCAGTAATTGCCAGCAGTTTTCGCCCGGTGCGCCCCCTTAATTTCCAAAGTGAAAAATATAGCTACAAACGGCAGTTTTTGGACTGTCAAATGTCAAAATTTTGAAGCTCGCTCGCTTCGCTCGCTCGCATTTATTAATTAATCATTATGCCATTCTCCTGATGTTGCTGCCATTAATTGCCAACAATTTTTGCCCGGTGCGCCCCCTTAATTTCCAAAGGGAAAAATATAGCTACAAACGGCAGTTTTTGGACTGTCAAATGTCAAAATTTTGAAGCTCGCTCGCTTCGCTCGCTCGCATTTAATCGTCATGTCATTCGCCTGATGTTGCTGCCAGTAATTGCCAACAGTTTTCGCCCGGTGCGGCCCCTTAATTTCCAAAGTGAAAAATATAGCTACAAACGGCAGTTTTTGGACTGTCAAATGTCAAAATTTTGAAGATCGCTCGCTTCGCTCGCTCGCATTTAATCATTATGCCATTCTCCTGATGTTGCTGCCAGTAATTGCCAACAGTTTTTGCCCGGTGCGCCCCCTTGATTTCCAAAGCGAAAAAATACAGCCACAAACGACAGTTTTTGGGACTGGAAAATGTCAAAATTTTCAAGCTCATTCGCTTCGCTCGCTCGCATTTAAGCATTATGCCATTCTCCTGATGTTGCTGCCAGTAATTGCCAGCAGTTTTCGCCCGGTGCACCCCCCCCCCCCCCTTAATTTCCAAATCGAAAAAAAAATACTAGTGCAGCCACAAAGGACATGTGGGACTGTAAAATATCAAAATTTTCAAGCTCACTCGCTTCGCTCGCTCGCATTTAATCGTTAAGCCATTCTGATGTTGCTGCCCGATTGCCGGCAGTTGCGCCCGATGTGCCCCCTTAATTTCCGAAGCGAAAAAATACAGCCACAAGCGGCAGTCTTTGGACTGTAAAATGTCAAAATTTTCAAGCTCGCTCGCCCCGCTCGCTCGCATTTAACTGCTATGCCATTCTCCTGATGTTGCTGCCATCAGTAATTGCCAGCAGTTGCGCCTGATGCGGCCCCCCTTAATTTCCAAAGCGAAAAAGTATAGCTACAAACGGCAGTTTTTAGACTGTAAAATATTAAAATTTTCATGCTCGCTCGCTCCGCTCGCTCGCATTTAATCGCTATGCCATTCTCCTGATGTTGCTGCCAGTGATTGACAGCAGTTGCGCCTGGTGTGCTCCCCTTAATTTCCAAAGCGAAGAATATAGCTACAAACTGCAGTTTTGGGACTGAAAAATGTCAAAATTTTCAACGCAAAGAGATTTCACCGTAGGAGGGGGAAACCCCCCTACCATACCCTCCCCCCTCGCTTGATTCGTTCCCTCACATAACCGCTCCTCCTAAGATCAAATCCTGTCTACGCCGATGATAGGCCCCATTGTTTAGGAGGCCTTCACAGTGATGTCGCACATCAAGAGCTGAAATACCTCGATTTTGTCATTCAATAATATATTGTGAATATTTCATTTTCTTATTGTTTTTTTAAAGAAAAGAAAAACAAAATTTTCACCACAAGTGACCACCAGATCGCTGAATTTCAGGTCTGAAAATGCAAAATCTTCCTCGTGTGGGAGAGGGATACCCCCCCCCCCCCCCCATACACACCCTTCCCCCGTTCGGTCGTTCCGCTCCCTCTCACAGATATTCCCCCCCCCCCCCCAAAAAAAAAAAAATAAATAAAATAAAATAAAATAAAATAAAAAATAAAAAAATAAAAAATAAAAAAAAATGTTTTCATACTTTTAAGGTCTGATTTTCCGCCGTCTGACAAGCATAAAAAAAAAACAACCAGAACAAAAAGTCTTTATGTTTTTGCTGCCACTTTTCTCCCACTTTATATTTCATGCAAAAGAGTGGGGCATCCGATCCCTGTAAAGTGTGTGTGTGTGTGTGTGGGGGGGGGGGGGGGGGGGGGAGGGGGGCACAAACTTCTCCCCCCCCCCCCCACCCCCACCCCCCCCCCCCAAAAAAAAAGGCTTCGCCGGTCCGGTTATGGGCTTGTAATCGTGGTGATGGTGACCATCCCCCCCCACTCCTCAGTATGGATTTACGCCGTTGCAAAAACGCACTCAATAAAAGGTCCGAGCTCATATCCAAATGCAGACACCGGAAAAGAAAAATCATCCACGCGTCAAACCGATCCACCGCGCCACATGAGCACAGAAACACACCACTTTGGCAGTCTGCCTGAAGATCGCGACAGCGTGAAACCGCCGGTAGCAGACAAGGCACCAAAACGCCTAATATGCTCTGCTTTACAGCATTGAGCACTTTTCAATCCTCAACAAACCTCATATTCCCGACGGATATATACCAAACGGATATATATATATATATATATACAATATATATATATATATATATATATATATATATATATATATATATATATATATATATATATATATAATAGATGTGTGTGTGCGCGCGCGCGCGTGTGTGTGTGTATGTGTATATAGTGTAACATATGCACGGTCTAATTTTGAGCCCCCTCCAATGTTTGCCCCCAAATCCAAAACTGCTTCCGGCGCGCCTGCTTGTAAACATGCAATAAGTGAACGTTTGATACAAGTAGAATCTGGTAAAACAACGTAGGCCCTTAGGTATATAAAAGGAAAGACATGAGGCTCGTCTGGTCTGCCTAACATGCACACTGTGTATATTAAACGCTAGGGTTCAGTGCGGCAAGAGAACCGACCAATATTATCATACGTATACTGTTCGTATCAATATGTTTATCAAATTTATACATAGGCACCTACATACATAGGGCTTACATACATACACACATCGTAGGCCGACATGCCTACACACATTCGTAAACAAATTCTATGTGGAAAAAAAAAATCGTTTACAAAATTCACAAACAGAATCTGATTTAGCCAAACACCGCCACTAATCATTACTCTGTTGGTCAACACTGACTTGACACTGACTTAAAAAGCGGGTAATCACTGATGGATCTCGATTGGGTAGGCCTATGATTAGGGAGCTTTAGATTTTCGCGACGGGGACGTTCAGAGGAAACAAAAAAAACAAAAAACATCTTCTGAGCACGCGCAGAAACGCACATCAAGTTGATCTATTTATAGCTTGCGTCGTCTTGAGTTTTTTGTTTTTGTTTTTGTTTTGTTTTTTTTTTTTACTACGCGTTCTGGGTTATTTTACGTCTACTCAATTTACGGCGTAGAGGCTAATGCATGCACCGATCATATGGGGGGCGCCATTTTATTTTTTAGACGTCTGTACGTTGCGTCCCAGCGCAATCTAAAGTTACTTTTCGGCACGACGCAGGGGAGAAGAGAACGTCCAACACACTCGTCGTCTCAAACGTCCGCGACTCAAATCTAAAGCTCCCTATTGTCAGGCACGTCGGGGCCGTAAATACGAACCTCGTACAAAAGCGACGTTTCCATTAGCAAGCTCGTATGCGGAAGTTGGTTTGGCTGGAAGTCGGTTGAATAGAGCCTTACTTAATTCACCCTCCGCAGGTGAGAGCAGTGTGCCGTCACTACCAACGCGCCCATACCAATTCCTCCTGTGGAAAAAAGGGGGCAACGACAAGAAAATAACGATAATATTGGTAATGACGGTATCAAACAGTTTCACTGATCATAAAAGTATTTCATTGTTCCGCTTCTTGTATAATGTGAAATTGTGACAATGACTTCCCTGTCTGGGGTAAAAGGAAAAAATAATAATCACCATCACCTGTACTATTACCGCCCCTATGACCTCCACACTATCCCAGATGCCAGACCACAGTATACATCTCCACCACACCCATTACCATCACCACCAGCCCATCATTAAACAACCGCTAGCATTATCACCATCAGCGCCACAGCCATCGGCAAATTAACACCACTACCACTGGCAACATCACAGCAATTACTACTGCAACTACGTATGCCACCACCTGGAGCAACAAACGAGCAAAAACCATCGTTCTTAAAATTATCAAAATAATCATCGTTACCCGGAAGAGATTCAACTCTCCGTTGATGTAGCTGGCAGCAGTGAATTTCAGGTCACACATCGCTGGCGCCGGCGCCGGCGCCGGCGGGTCTGTAACCCGTGGTGGTGGTGGTGGTGGTGCTGTCTGGACATTGGAGTTTGGGTCTGCAGGATCAAAATAAAACAAATCATTGGCGAGCATAATGAAATAGCATGAAATTGTCACATTGAATGGCACATCCACAGTAGACGTTAAACGACATATCTTTAACTGCATCGATGTTGTTAAATTCCCAGTATTTACTAGAGGAATTATGAGAGCTATCATTACTTCATTTATTATCTATATGTTAAACATCGTAATTTAAATTACTGGTGCCATTTGCATGGTTGCATCACAATCGTTTCGCTAATCATTTTCCATATACATGACTTACTAAGTTCTTTCAGTTTTTGTATTTCAGTTGAACAAACTCAACGTTGTATTCCCCAAACTCCAAACTAGCAGGGCATTTTAGTGCGAACTCAAAAACTTCAAATTCTTAAACGCCACAGTGGCAGATATATCAGACGTCTTTATGAAAAGATGAAATAAGCACAAACAAATTTAAAATATTATTTTTGCGCACTCGTATGAAAGGCTATGCGAGGAAAATCCCAACAGGCAAATAACAAGAAATGGTAATTGTTCTGATATAATAAAGAAACAATAAGAATCACTCCCCCTTGAACACTTAAAAACATCTCCTCAATATTTGTGTATTATGCTCTGTGTGTTGCCTTTGCAACAGATAGAAAGAAATTTCTACGAAGCTGTCGGCAAATATCATACAAACCGTGATACAAAAATGATACAATTTCAACTTATTTATGTCAATATTAATGTATATCCATTCATTTTGTTTGCAAACAAAAGAGAGCACCATTTTTAAGAGTTATTTGTATGTTGTATTGATCTACTCACCACACACAAAATCTGGATCAGCGGCATCTGTATCGTAAGAAAAAGTGGGATTGATAAGATAAAAGATAGACCTATAAATGCATACACACACAATATACATGCAATGGTTTATGAGACTATAGAAAGATGAGAATGGGAGACAAATAAGTACATAGAGGAAGAGGGGTTCATCACTTGATTAAAGGGATAGTAAAGTTTTGGTTGAGATGGGGCTTCAGGTTTTTAACTTTTTTGTAAAATACTGAGAAACTAATTGTAAAATATCAAAGAGCATACAGTTCTAAGAGGAATTCATAGTTTATGTGATATAAATCGGTTGAAATCGGCTAAAATATACCAAAACAAAATGGTCCGATTAAAAAACGGGTCCCACCTTTTACTAGGACCACTTTGTTTTACTTTGTTGTGGAATATTTCAGCCATTTCAAGCCCGATTTTCATCAAATAAACTTTGATTTGACCCCAATCAAAGCCATGGGCCCGACTTTCGTACGTACTAACAAAAGTAGAGTCTGGGATGGATGGGGGGGGGGGGGATGGTCCTGAAAGGTTTAAGTTAAAGGGAGGAATGGGGAATGGTGGTCTCCATTGGACTCACTGCAGAGCCCGCACATTATCGGGCATCCTTCGCGCACTTGGGCGTATCCCTCGCAGAACTCGGGCCACCAGGTCTGGTAACACCTGTACGACGTATCGATGCACTCCTCTGGCAAGGAGAATACAGAAACAAACAGACAGAGAGACAGACGGAAAGATGAGACAAGTAGAGGATGTCCCGACTGATGGTACTTGTGACATTGATGATGATGATGATGATGATGATGATGATGATGATGATGATGATGATATTATGATGATCAAAACAATAATGCAAAGTAGACAATACCATTACATAACCTTTAGCAATGATACCAGCGCAAAAACGACTTCAGTAGTGATTATCATTAACTATCCGATAAAGATATGGATTTTTTTTTTTTAATCGGTACTTTATGTATGCCTAGAAATCAGATGAGTACATGAATTTGAAAAATTTTTTGGACTCGTGTTGTCCATCATAATTATAATGCATCATCAATTTCAATCTCAACATCATATTTTTTTTTTTTTTTTTTTTAGCGCATGGATTTCTCTTTTTATTACCACTTTTCCTCAGCTCTAATTTCGTACAAATTTTCTCCTTTTTTTTTTGGGGGGGGGGGGCATGATAGTTTGATAAATGGTTCCTTTTCACTTGAGCTAATGAGTATGCAAGTATGTAGCAGGGTGTTATTTTATCGTGTATATGTGCCAATATTCTTCGATGCGCTACTGCATGGATGAAATACAATCAAAGTCTTCGATTTTGCATGATTGTATAGTGAATTCAAAACACGAGTATAATTCATTTCATTCATAATTATGAAAGAATCACCATGCAATTTTCAACAAACTATTTTTTTCTCGTTTTATTGTATATTGACTAATCGTATAACATCTGGAGCCAAGAGAACGTGGTCACTGTGTATGAACTTTGAGGACTCGAATGTGAACATGACTGTGAATAATTATCTTTGATACCATTTCATACGAATGATGCGATGTAAGTTACATCAATAAGTCAATCATAAGCATGACGACATGTTTACACATATTCTAAAAGCATAAAAAAATGTTTTATGCATATTACGTTGATGTCCTTTAATGTGATATAGGCCTACATGATTGTTGTTGATGTTGTTCAAATCATGTTAATGAGAGCAATGTTTTCATGTTGTTTGCAAAATGTGGTATTAGATATCAAATCATAAATATGGTATCAAACTGCTTATTGGTACGTGTGTTGCACGGGATTCATTTCAATTTTCAATTCAATTTCGGTTTTATCCACAAAAAAAAAAACTTCAAATAAAAGTCCGAAGACGAATCGTATTTGGGGATAGTAAACGGCAACAACAGAAATCTACTGGACTTACTTTCACATCTGCTGCCGTAGTAGCCGTTGGGACATGTGCACGTGCATGCTGCGGGATTCAGCGAGCCACAGTTTTCACAAGTTTGACGACAATCTGAATGAACAGAAGGACGTAGGTCAAAACATGATACCCTCTTTCGAAACTTTTCACAGAGCAAAAGAATCTTGACGTCACTTCTTGATCTGTAAGTTTAAGTCCCGTTATCTTTGAGTCCTTTAACAGTGTTGCGTGAGATCCCATGCGCGCCATATTTTGTTGATTCATAATAATAAAGCATGGATCCGTAAAGCACTGTATGCTAAAGGTGGTTTTGTCTCGAACAGGGTGTTGGAGATGAACTTCAATCCATGCAAAAGTTTGATAAATCTAAATCACTTTGATGAATATAGCAAACCCATTCAAACGAACCAAACTGTTAAATCCTTATCGCCACTGGAGACGCAAATCACTAACTTTTCTCACGAGCGATCCGAGATCTTAGCTGACATGTACCTTAACACGTTGAGGACGAGTCCCAAGTATTACTCGGGCAAGTGTCTATGAGAAATGCGTGTTATAGCAAAGTCAGTCCATCCTCAACGGTTTGAGGAGATAAGAGTTCGTAAAGCTGCGTTTAATGTTGATATGATTACAGAATTGGGCTCCATTTCACTTACCGCACGCTTCATTGTGCTCAGAGCAAGGTCCTGAAAACAAAATATAATTCATAAGATGAAATTAGATATGCAGCTATCAGCCACAATACTGCAAGTATTACAATGTACAAACACACATTGTTTGGTTTCATTTGGCTTGGTATATTTCTTCATTATCTTCCTTCAAGTATAATGACAAATCAATAAAAATTTATACAGAGTATAAAAAAAGTAAAATATAAAAATTAATGCAAGAATTTTCAATTTCATAAAAACATCATCCCTTTAGTACATATGAATTAAAGCAACATCATAATGCATACTGTAGTCGTATGTGAACAAGGAAGAAATCAGTACAGAGGACCGTCATCATATTTATCAAGAAGAGCTTGACGCGGATGAGGCCCTATATTATATACATTATACATTGGTTCCTTTGATTTTGATTTATATCTGCTTGTAGTTTCATTAATTCATTATTCGTTCTCTTATGTATTCTCTGAGGGTCCCATACCGTACAAGCTTTGCTTTTTAGTAGGACCCTCCATTTCGTTAACCGGAAATAGGTTGTTCCAGACGTCAGGTCCGAAATATCTGATTGATTCCTGGGCTAATAAACAGCTTTGGGGTTCACAAGGTGATAGTCTGTCGAACGACGAGCTACATTAGATAATGAACGCTTAATTAGAAGGGATCCGTTATTGTTTAGCTATATAGAATAGAGAACCTTTTTGGGGGATCTATTACAGAGGCGTAAATACTATGGTTTTGTTCTTTTGATTTTATGTCGATGTAACTCTCCAGTTCACTAGTGTATTTAAATTTATGGAATTTTAAATTTTACAGTACTGGTTGAGGTGAGGATTCAGCTTGTACCATTAGCAAAGATATTTAGAAACCACTCTATGAAATGTTAAAGAGCATACAATTCTAAGGGGAATCAAGAGTTGACTTGATGAAATCTGTTTTGAAATGACCAAGTTATCCAAAAAGCAAGGTAAAACAAAGAGATTCTAATAAAAGTCGTGGCCTGTCAATTTTAGTAGGATCACTTTTTTTTTTCCGATATCTCAGCCATTTCAAGACCAGTTTTCATCAAATACACCTTGATTGAATCCTTCTTGGAATCATTTATATGCTTTTTCATATTTCATACGAGGTTTCTCATTATCTCATCAAAAAATGTTATAAACCTGATGTTAGGTCTCAACCAAAACTATACAATCCCTTTAAAAAGAAAAACCAGCAGTGATGTTTACTTTCGCATAGAATATGTTTGAAATCCACTTTACATAAATTTCTTGTGCTCATGTCGGGCAAGACTTCTGGTTTCAAGGAACATACAATTTGAATAGTGAACTAGTCCACGTTGAACTTTATTTCCCGGGACTTTATCGTATCGACGAGGGAATACTGTATCCTACTACGCCCTCTGCAGAAATACATGATGTAGGCGATAATTTTCTTTGCTGACCCAAATCGTCATAGTCATCATAATCATTTTTAGGTGATACGCTATCAGCGTATCACCTATTGTGATTGTCAAAATCTCTCTTTATTTTTTTTAGGTGATACGCTATCAGCGTATCACCTATTGTGATTGTCAAAATCTCTCTTTATTTTTTTTTATTCTTCTTTCTTTCTGGACAATTTTGTGTCGTCAATATCTCAACAATGACATTACGGAATGACATGAAATTTTCAGTCAACATGTCTCATAACAATATCTAGCCACAATAAGGTTTTCATGACAGTAACATATCTATGACGTCATTTAGGCGCCATTTTGTGATTTTCGGACCTTGTCACATGATCGATCATAACTTCATAACTAGATGTAATTTCTGCGTCATTTTCGGTGGACATAAAGTTCAGGTCACGCTCTATCTTACTTTTTAACACTAGTTACCCAGGTCTTCATTACGCGCGCGTTCGCGCGCGTCAAAATTTTAAAAGGCTCAAAACGACTTCCCAATGGGAAATTTCGAAGTTTCAGACAATTTTAAGCGTTTCAAACATTTTCTCGCGTGCGCGTCCGTCCGCGCAATTTCGCGCGCAGAGGGCGTAACCAACATGAAAATGCAATTTTTTTGACTGATTTGGATTCCTGATACTTTGAGTAACAATATCCACTGATTTCCGATCGATGTTGACCTATAACAAAGGAATGCGCTGGCGTCAAAGTTGAAATTTCGTGTGCGCGTCTATGTGGAAATATAGCGAAAAACATGTCTTTGTTTATTTCGCAATAGCTCTTTAAAAAGTCCGTTGACCCTATGTTTTTATTGCATATTACAAAAGCATATGAATTGGAAATAACGTTTCAAGTATCAATATTTCCCGAAATACATTATGACGTCATCATATCATCATCTGAAATCAAAAAAGTGGAATTAATTTTTTTGAGGTACTGTTTCTAACATTCATTTGCTCGTATCTCTGTTGTTTAAGCTCAATATTATCCCAAATTCACATATGTTGTACTTTTAACATTTGCCTTTCAAGTCCATGTCATGGTTTTGAAATTTGATGACGTTATCATACTTTAAATTGTGATTAAAAGTAAAGATGCAAAATCGGACAAGTTTACGTGTTATGTCTATGGGAAGTGATTTTTTTTAAAACCATCCATTGACTTGACAACGTTTAAGCACCTTTATCTCAGCTGATTTTGCTTCATTTCCTCTGAAATTTAAGTATGTTGTAGCTGAGACAATAAGCTGCAGTAATCATGCATTTTGTTCTTTGAAATCTTCTCATGAGGTTGACAATTTTGCAGTTTAAAACTGAAAATGAGAATGGAATGTGGACGAATCGATTCCTGATTCATCTTTCACATACATAAGTTTACGTTCCTCATATTTTCTCGTCGAGACGTATGGCCGAGTGGTTAAAGGCGCCGTCTCAGAGACGTGAGGTTGCACTCGTGCGGGTTCGAACCCCACAAGATCACGAAACAAAATACCTAGCTATTTTACTTTTTTTTTCTTCAATGGTGTATTACACATTCGTCCATGTAGAAATTACGTTCGTATATAAACGCACCTATACACACACACACACAATATCCCTCTGTTTTGTGTTGGAGACCACATTGCTTCGACTGCTGCAGAATGTTGCATCCTGACTCTGTCAAATAGTATGTAATGACGACAACGGAGGTGTTGTACTTTGAGCAATTGTCTTTCAAGTCCATGTCATTGTTTTGTACTTTGATGACGTCATCACACTGAAAATTGTGATTAAAGGCAAGGTATCAAAATCAGCCGATTATAGGTTTTATGTCTGCGGGACGTATTTTTCCGAAATTGCCAGAAATGGCACAGCGACCTCAGTCGTTACAAGGCCGCATTTCCTTCTAGCAATGCAATACATGTTCACGCGGCCACAATTGTTGAGTGGGCATTGACTTTTTCCCCCTGTAATATCTATACATTTTTTTTTCGGCCTTACCGTTTCCGTGGATGTCCCGTGGCCGAGTGGTTAGAGAAACCGTTTTGCATGCACGCTCAATATAACTTCAAGGTGCCTATATCACATTCTTTTCTTTGTCGATCACAGATGACCGACATCTGGTGACCCCAGGCGTATCACCTAACTCGTCAGTGTGACGAGTTTCATGTCTCGTGTTTTTATTATTGTTGCATACCTTTGTAATTTCGTTTGAACAACCAGAAAGTTTTTTTTTTTTTTTTGGCTTGTGTGACAAAGGAATGACATAAAAAAATTATGTGTTTAAGCAAGATTAGTATCAATAAAATTTTCCAGTCGACTACTATTAGCTATTCAGTTCGAGGGTTCCTGACAAGAAAAAAAAAAAAAGAAGCGGGTGGTGAATGACAAATAACACTTCATAATGGTAATAACAAAAAGGAAACAAACAAAAATCAACATCCGAAATTTAGTTTACACGCGTGAGTTACTGATCAGTCGGGCAAGTATCGGGATAGCTTTTCTGATTGCAGGACGTTATATACAAAATATACATAAAAACTCTCAATTTTTATATCACTGCTCTGGTCATTCCAATCCTCCCTGCTGCCGTCATGATGTACCATGCGTTGACTCTATGCGGAATTACGAGGAATGGGTTCATAAATAATAAACAAACAAACAAACAAACAACCCCCCCCCCCACAAAAAAAAGACGAAAAGAAAAAAAAGAGGAGTGTATTGATATAGAATTATAGGTACTCACGGCATAAATCATTGTAACACTGTCCTACGCCGTTCCCGCAGTCCGTGCAAGGGGGCCCGATAGAATAAGGTTGCACCCCCTGCCAGTTACCTCTGAAGCAAGAATGATTGAGAGAGAAATTAAAAAAAAAGTACAACAGTGTTTCCTTGATCATAATGTCATTATTCATTCACGACACAAAGAGAGCCAACGGCGTGGCGTTTGTCTCAAAATACCACCTGTACGTTTCTATGATTACGGAGTTTAGACAATCAACAACAACAACAACAACAACAAAAGATACCTTTTGAACAATAGCAGTTGTTATTAATTTTGTATTTGTTTCTATTAAGAACTAGGTGTGAAGCGCAGTGCCACAGACCCCGTTGCGTTTGGATAATGGCAAAACAATTAGGCCTACTGTGTCTAAATAAAGTATGTTACGGAAAGCATAACGAAATAACGATAAGTTATGCACAACTTACTATCTTACCACTAAGTTACATTAATCTCAAAAAAAAATGAAATTACTTTACAAAGATCTGTATACATACTGATATAGACTTGACTATTTTAATGTCAGGGTTTACCATCGCAGGGGAGGTGTTACTGTTATTATCAGTAATGATAACATTAATTTCTTTAACAAAGGTTTTCTCGTTTGTTTTTGCTGAATTAGCGCAATACCCACGTTGGTCCGTAGTTGCAGACGACATACCACGCGTTCCTGAAGGCGCCACCAAGGTAAGAACAGAAATAGCGCCCGCACCCGACCCTATTAGTTGACGACCACACAACCTGGGGGTAAAGAGATTTGACAGTATAGCGCTCATTTTAATGTCAGGGTTTACCATCGAAGGGGAGGTGTTACTGTTATTATTATATTAATTGCACGCAGAAAAGGTATAATGACAACAGGATTGCTAATCTAGTATATTTGTCAGACATCAATGACTTTATCCTTGAAATTGATTTGTCGGGGCAGATCCAGGAATTCCGTAAAGGGGAGGGGCGCAAAGCGAGGGGGAAGGTGTGAGGTGTCCCCCTCCCATGGTAGGGAGATTTTTGTTTTATATTTATTTTGGTCATCGTGTGATTTCGGGGTATTTTAGAAAAAACAAATTAAAGGGAAGGGGGCGCTCGATGCGCCCCCCCCCCCCCCCCTGATCCGCCACTGATTTGTTTACTTTGCATCTTGTCAATTTAGTGAGCATATTTGCATATAACTGGAATGGGATTGCCACGCTTGTTCACCACAGTAGTATTGACTGTCTTCTCAACAAGGGGATCATGTTGCCGGAGAAACAAAGGCAGCCACAGATTATGCTTGATAATATACCTGGGTGTAGTGACCGCATGGTCTGCCGGGTACGCAGGTGCCGCCCGTCCCTGTCTGGTACGTGTAATCGACCACCTCGTCGTACCAGTCTTGGGTAGCCCGGACGCCCGAGAGTGGCGTGTCCTGCCGCCCCGAATGAGCCCAGAGATTCTGGCCGATATTCTTGTATGGCGACACGTTGGTCGGCTGGCCGTGACTGAATTGGCATTGCATGGCCCACTGATACGCCATATAGGCAAGATTCTCGTCCCAGGACTGCATTGTGACGTCATCAGTGGAAAAGTATGAAGACGCAAAAACAAACAAAAATGATGAAGGTTTGTCAGCTCTACGTCACGAATGTTATTGAACAGGATGTGATGACGTCATTTTAATGGAAGATTTTTCTCAGACAGACGTTGGAACTTTTACAAAAGGGAGCAAAAAAGCATTAAATCAGAGAAACTCGTTGTCATCAGAAAAAAAAAAAAATGTTGAATTTTCCCCGTTCTTTTCCATGTATTTGTAAGTCGACACATAATGGCGTCACTTTCGAGACATTGCGCATGCGTCACCTCACGTGATTTTTCAAACATTGTCCTCCTTCAACAAAAAATAACGAAACCTTCCTCGCTAAGAGCATTTCAAAATGTACATTTACACGGAGTGCCTGGAGCGATCGAGAATTAGCTGTTCCATGTGATTAATAAATTGTTTCATCCCCGATCATTCGAAGTTACCTTTAAAGAAAATTGAACGTATAAACTTCAAGAAAAATGAACGCTTAAACTTAAAAAAAGGGGGGCCCATGACTATCACATAGTTCTCTTATGGGATGTTTTGACACCCAAACGTTTATTTTTATGAGGAAAAAAAAAAACAGTCTTCACTCCCTTTCTTCCAGCTTTGTCTACTGCAAAAACAAACATGTACGAACAACGATACAGACGAAACAAGAAACTTAGACATGTGACGTCACTGTACAAGACTCACTGGAAACCCATTACAGAGATTGATTAAAGGTTTGCGGTGGTGTTGGTAGTGTTGTTATTTCGTCATTGATGTTAAAATAACTTAACTTTACAGAATGATGATAACTGCTTGAAAGTTATGACGGAATGCAATGACAAAGATGGTGTTTGGCACACGCGGAAATAAAACAGACTAGGGACGATGAAAAGAGACGAATAAAAACCAACCATGTGTTCCATGTCCGACGCCCTCACAGCGTTCGGGTCGCTCCTTTCGTTGTCATTTCTGGCGGCGGGCGTGCGGCGGAGCTTGTTGTGTCTGTCAACGATCTCCTGGTTCTCGAAGACCGCAAAGTTGGAGCCCCCGAAATCCGCCGGTAGATCGGGCATCACGGCTTCGTTGGCAGTTAGGTTGAGGCAAGGCTTGTTCGACTTGAGCACCATGGGCACCTGAGGCGGCTGCGTCGGCGCGGGAGTTGGCCGCGGTGCTTGAGCTGGCCCGTGCAATGAACATAGATTATGATATCGGTATGATACATTATTAGGCCTATACTCATGACGATGAAATAATACTAGTTTATACAATACTACTACTACTACTACTACTACTACTACTACTACTACTACTACTACTACTACTACTACAACTACTACTACTTCTACCTTTACTGTACTACTAATGACTACTACTACTACTACTACTGTATTGAGTATTGCTGAGAAAATTAAGATAGAAAAATCTGTGAGCTTAATTATCGTCTATCAATGCCTCGACTGACTATGTGTAGCTATGCAGTCATAGGAAACTTCCTTATCTGTATGTCAAACCTTATATCTGTAATCTTTCATCCATTTTTAGATCTTTCTTTCTGTTATTCTATCTGTTTATCCATCTACTAGTTTTTCGCTTCTTACAATAAATATATGCCCATGTATGCTATTAATTTTGTCCGCACATTGTATAAACTGACGAAGGCCCGAGGCGGGCCGAAAACTTTGTGAATGAAAATCTTAATGGAACTACAAATGGCGTACTCGAAACTCCTATGCCCATGTATGATATAATAAGCGAACATACTATATACACATTATACATACACAAAATTATCTCTGTATACGTATATCGGTTCGAGCTCTTTTTTCTGTCTACACATCTACACATCGACATACCAATAAGCATTTACGTATAGCTCCAGATCCCTGCACCATGACCCCTTTTGGCCACTCCCAGTGAGTGTTACCATGGTAACCTAGTCCATACCAGTTGTTCCTGCTGTGAGACAGCTGTTGGTATGCATGTTTGTATTTTTTTTCTTTTTTCTTCTCCTCCTGCTTCTTCTTTTTCTTGTTTCTTACCTGATTGGGATTGACTTGCAGCCACGAGGAGAAGAGTCAACCCGAGCAGAGGGAACTCGGCTCCGAATCTCGCCATTTTGCACGCGAGAGAGAGTCAGCAACCCCAAATGGTATAACTGCGTTTCCTCGGCGAACTTGCCGCCGCCTGTCAAATCCTCTGTCATCGGGAAGAAATAACGCGAACAACAGAAGTGACGGGTAAGAACGTCTTGCAAAGTACGAGCATGGACCTAATACACACACATAGACTAATAGCGAAGATCTCTCTTTGATCCCATCATCACCACCGCCACCTGATTATGTGCATCTTAATGAATATACATTCAGATGTTTGGACATTAACGATTGTGTAATCGTGCATCGTCACTGACAAAAGAACCGTTTCCCTTGGTTATTTTTCAGATCTCTACTACCTTTGAATAAATACCAATGATAGGGAGCAGCTAACCTGAAAACATGACAATTTTCTTGTCACAAATATTGTTATTTACTGAAGTGGACACGGGTCTTGGGCACAGTCATGTGACGTTGCTTAATGATAGGACATGAATGGCGTCATCTACGGTTACTGTCCATGTTTACTCTGAAACAATGCGGGAAAATGGATAAAATAAAATCACGATCACCCTGCCAAACTTATTTTGCAAATAACATGGCTTGAGTGATGATTTCCCAATGTACACAACAACAACAACACATGCATATTTCTTGATTTAAGAGAATTGTCATCTTCTGCGCTTGTAGTTTTTAGATCTCTCAAAGCGTCGTCTTGTTTTCATCCAGGATGGCTGTCAGTGGTGACGAGGAGATCAAAGCAGGAAAGTATGTTTAAAATGTTTTGTGACGCTTTTGACAGAAACAGGTGCATGAATTCATTAACGAGCGATGGTCGTCCATGTTGTGTAGGAGGTCCATGACTAAACCACGGTGGTTCAAGAGAATGGAGTCACAATTACTGTCTTATTTCCTTGGAACCCATGTTCGATGACGACACTCGAAAATATTTTAAGCACGTGCCAGACTGGATCTGCTGCGCGAATAAGAAAATTGACTCGTGTGTCATTGCATAATCAAAACTCACTTTCTGAGGAATTATGTCTTTGTGATGGTAATGACTTTTCGCCATCCCTACTTAAAAAAGATGATAAATCAATGTCAAAGACACGGGAATGCGCGAATAGAAATTTGGCAAAATAAAAATGATGAAATAAGAATGAAAATTACGCGACTGGGCATGCCCGGGCATTAATCTAACATGTCTATCAATAAAGATAATACTTGAAGATTATTCCATATCAGTTTCATTTGTTGGAATCATGTGCTGGAAAAGTGAGGAGCTAAGGGTACAGTTTCAAAAACTTTCACATGATACCGCTCTGATTTACAATTTTCCATATATACATTTTTGGATGGGATTGACTTCTGTTTTATGTTTTATCATAAAGTGATAATAAATGAACAAGCAAAATATAGCCAACATTATGTTAACGTTCAAAATGAATTCTCAGATTGCTCAGCATGACGGCGACATCGAACATTGATCATCAAAAGAACAAATGCACCTGTGGAACTCTTTTGCACATCAATTTAGAAAACTGACAACTGTTCTTACTAATTAAAGCCAGTTGGAAGTCCGTCTCATAAACCTCCTTGACTAATCAAACTACCGAAATGAAGTAAATAGAAAGACATACAGCAAAAGGACTGCAGTATTGACATTCATTTCTTTTGTGTACGCAATCATTTCGCATCTTCTTGGATGCAAAAATGTTTGCGTTTGTTCTTTTTATTCGTTTTCGTTTTCTTCTTACCTGGAAAGTTACTTCATCATCTTTTTTTTTTTTTTAAATCTTCTCCAACCTTTGATTTGGCATGAAGCAAAATGTAACACATTTGTTTGCTGGTTACATTTGAGTTTGGGTTGTTGTTGTTTTTTTCTCCCCAGAAGCATCATTAATGTTTGCGAAATCATGGAATGCGTCATTTGAGTTTTGACTTACCTCGGGAAGAAAAAGGACATTAAATAAGCCAACAGTAAACACATAGCGTCATGTTTTTACGGGTTTGATAACTTTTACAAGGACTTCCGGGACTGTGTGAGTAATCTTTCGCAATCTAATGTAGGAAATACTCACACACGCACACACAGACACACAGACACACACACACACACACACACACACACACACACACACAGAGTCTTCTTGAAATGTAGCCAAACTTATATGCCATTACATACAAAAAGTAATTGATCTTGGGGACTGAACTCATTTTACGATTTAGAATAAAGCAGCTGAATAAAGCATCTGTTTTCTTGCAAAGACAGATAATTATATTTGTATCCCGGATTTCTATGTCGCTGGAAATAATCGTCTGCTATTTGAAAGGACTAATTTCATTCAAGCTTCCCGGACCACGAAAAGAAACGTCCATAAGAAATTCCAATACATTCTCAACCTTAAACGTGACTCCCAGTGAACCGCAGAAGAAAGAGAAAACCATGATCTTACTTCCAGATGGTAATGACGCACATTGGCAGATCAATAGTTCAGGTAACATCTTGTTTCGAAATTGGGGTTTATTAGGCCCAGAGTATAGAGTTTATCTGCCTGTTGCTCATTAACTGGTATATTGTAACATGTTATGACTGTGTACGGTATATCATGACGGATCTCTCGGGTAACTGCTAGCCTCGTTTCTGACAGAAACCCCAAAATGTCTTCTCGCACTCACATCTTCCTGAAATTCGGTCGTGTTTGAAGGGAAGAAAAACTGAGAAATTACATTTCTGTCAGAATTTTTATCTTATAGCAAAGGGGAAAAAAAGGACTTTCGAATTGATACATAAAAGGAAAGTTTTGGGTGTTGAATTATTGACAAAACTCTCTGAAAAAGGGAGAAAAAGTGGGGGCAAAGAATACTCAGTAGATGGGGTGAGAAAGAAGGGGAAGGGGTGGGGAAGAAGGAGAAATGGGTTGTTGTCTCTGTGGTAAGAGAGGTACATGCCTATATTCTTCATGATATTTTCCCCTCGGTAACTGTTAAAGTGGACAGTTTTCAGAGCTACACTTTTTAGAACAAGTCATCTCTGTTGTGAGTGTTTCGTGCTTGGATTATGGATTTTGTAATATTTCTAAGATAACATTTTTTAACATACATGTAATGTCATGATCGTACGTCATTACAATGGTATGAATATTCTTTCTTCCTTTCTTATCTTTTATAAATCTGTGAACTATGCGAAAACAATACTTTACAATTTAATCAGAAAGTGCAAACTAGCTGTAAGGCTACCGGAAACAAAACTGGAATTCGTTACCATCGCTATAATCGAGGTTGGTCCTTTTTTAACTTGATGGTTGTGAGATAAACAGGAGGAAAACGAGGGTGGAATCCAAGGTAACTATTGTTATTTTTTTTTGTTCTTTTTCCTATAGAGTACTGAAATATGCAAGACAGCTAAAAATCACATCCCAAACTGGTTGAGTACAATTATCATTTGCCGTTCGTAAAGAGAAGGGAATACCGTTGGCTCTTCAATCCCTGTTTGTTTGACCCATCTTGCCAATTTAAACGATCAATACTTTTATAGGCAGGATATCATTCGATCGGTCGATAGAACACCCCTGTCCATGAACGCTTATCCTTATTTTGATTTGATTTGATTGGATTGGATTTTGACTTGATTTTGATTTGATTTGATTTGATTTGATTTGATTTGATTTGATTTGATTTGATTTTGATTTGATTTGATTTGATTTGATTTGATTTGACTTATTTCGGCATTCAATCAAATACAAATTGAATACAAATTTCAAAAGCACAAAGACAAAGAATAACAACTACAGTGATTTAAAACGATACATTACACAAATAGATACACATAAGTAGCATTGTATCCTTATCTCGTTCACTATCTTGTTCACCCTGGGGGACTTAAGAACAGCTGGTGATCAGTTCTTGTGCTGAATTATGGAAATTCTGATAAGTATAGCACATCAGAACTGATCACCAGTCGTTCTAGAGTCGTTCGTAACTTTAAGAACAGTTTTATGAAACACCCCCTTGGTATATTATATATCACATATCTCAATGATATATTTCTCTCCTGCTTTCTTTAATTATACTTTGCCCCCCCCCCCCTCTCTCTCTCTCCTAAACTATCTTTTAAGTTGTCTTTTAAGTGGATGCCATCCACCTTCAAATGCCCTGGACGAGCCTAGATTCTCTCTTCTCAGAGCACCGGGGAAGGGGAAAGGGACGGGGAAAGGCATCCTATGAAGGAGTGGGTAAGAAATTGGCCCTTTCCCCCATACCAAAATCAAGCCGAAAAACGGTTCGGCTAGGGGACTTTTACGCACAAGCGTTTTTAGGCATGATTTTGCGAGAAGAACAGTCAATATTTTTGCTTTTATGGTCTTAAAGAAATCAAGAAATTTTGGAATATTTGAGAATACAGTTTTAAGCATCACTGTTACCCATGATGACAATCAACATGTTGTTGTAAAATTTCTAAATGGAAATGTTTTTGTTTTTTTTTTTATCATGCATACATGTCGGATGCATGTCGTGCATGTAGTGAA
This sequence comes from Diadema setosum, assembly GCA_033980235.1. Lineage (NCBI taxonomy): Eukaryota > Metazoa > Echinodermata > Echinoidea > Diadematoida > Diadematidae > Diadema > Diadema setosum. The sequence continues at coordinate 31,843,249 of CM067064.1, read as the reverse complement.
ACCTTTAACGGCTTTTGTTTTTTGTTTTCTTTTTTGTCTTAGTTAGTTTGCTCTAAAATGATTGTTCAATTATCTAAGTTCTTTTTTTGTTCAAAAACAACTTCTGTATGCACGCATGTCATAAATACCTCTTTTTAGATTAAATGTTTATTGTTGCACAATCACATGAATATCAGAACATTTACAAATAAATAGCAGTCATTGTAGAGACGTGTTTATACAATCGCAGAGGGCAAAGAGATTTAAGGGAAATATATATATATATATATATATATATATATATATGCTACAAAATCCTTGTGTTACAGCCCAAGTTGTCAATGGGGGAAAAAAGGTGTCCATTCATAGCTGCCAATTCATAAAACTGTTACCACCATTCGAATTGTATAACAATGATTTGCAGCCACAATGCATTATATTAGATCGCGTTACTGAAACACATGCTTCAGAGAAGAAGACAAAAGTGGGTGGCCTGTACAGAAAAATAAAGATGTCAAACACCTTACCTAGCGTTCTCGCCTTGTTACACCTCCGTGTTCAGCTGTTCACTCAGTTGAGCTGTCTAAACCGTCAAATGGACTTAACCCGGCAAGTGAGATGTCTGACCGACCTTACCCGTGGATGCCCAGATAAATAACCCTCGCACGCGATTTCACAGCACGCGCACCCGTTTTTCTACGTATCTGGCTCCGCAAACTCCGTACGAGCATATGAATCACAGATATTCTCCTTCCAATCAAAAATGAGAAAGAAAAAAAAAAGGTCTACCGGATATGGTTTTGATAAGGTTTGGAACCGTTTAATGGCTGCTTCCATCGCACTCGAAAAGTTCAGCGAGGAACCGCATATGCAGAGGAACTTACTGAGGGGGATCAGCGTTTACATTACAATCCAATGAAATCTACGGACTGGAAATCATTTCCCTTGCTGTTGTGCACACATCTAAACACGTCTCATGCGAGGGTGTTATCCATGACAGCAAACAAGGGTAAATAAAAGTCACCAACATCCGCACTACATCGATCAAACTGGCCCCACAACCATAACCATGCAGTTTTTGTCTCTTTTGCTCTTCAATTCAATTCAATTCAATTCAATAAGCCAGTTCGGGGTTAGCTCATGGGCACATGGGTACAATACTACAAATGACCTTTCTTTTTCTCAGTTGATTAGGCACTCCACAAGTTTCTAGCAACAGAAGGCATAAGCTTGCCCAACGTAACAATTTATGGAATCATCAGTCATGTTCAAACAGAGGATGAACTTGCGTAGACCAGGTGACCAGAATGATCTTCCATTAGCATTTTGGAAAGCATCCATTTCATTATTTTGCATTGAATGTATTAACAATCTCTTTCTTTTGATATTGTCAGATACCGCTTTTGCTGTTAGGTGGATGTGCTGGCAAGCACCACATATAAGGAACACTTGAATAATCATTACATCACAGATGCTTATCTCAGTGAATTTAAAAACCAACCTGCTCTGCTGGTACAGATGACCTTTTTCTGCTCATGCTCAAAGTGGAACCCCGAACTGGCGTATTCAATTCAATTCAAAATGATTTCATTTCCACATAAAGTAATATAAAGTAACATACATAACGCTCACATGAATACATAATATTTAAAGGAACTTTGAATCACGTACGTTTAAACAAAACATGAATACAATTTTTATAATGATATCAACTCAGGTTTGGATAAATAAACAAGTAAGTAAAACAATCTTAATTTATAACTCTAATTCATAACTCTTCTGCATGGGCGTTTGATCAAGAAAAGTCGTTTTGATGAGCGATGTCAGTCTATGTTACTTCATTCGCTTTTGATTTTTATGCACATTATATTTTCATCGAATTTGGATGATTGCGTACCCTTGATGTATATTGATAACTCTATCGCCAATTAAATCAAATTAGTTTATTTTTCTTGCAATGAAATTAAATTGTTGTATTCATACATCAACGAAGCACGGAGTGATGAATAGATGGACATGATGGAACACTTTTTTTTTTCAACCGAATCTTTTCCAGTTCCAAAACTATCATTTTTTTCTTACCTAAACAACGGTCATGTTCCAAGAGAATGCGTTGTGTACATTTCTTTTTTTTTTCTTTTTCCCCTTTGCCTAGGCCAAAAGTAAACAATAGCTCATAATTATGTAGGTCTACGATACCTTTCCTTGAGCCAACGTTGTATGATATTCTCTGCAATTTCAGGTCCAGTTCATTCAACATCATTTCAGAAACCTATGATAATGAAAATATTGACATGATGATATACAAGTTTAATACAACACAGAATGAAGAGTAACGTGATGGCGGGAACCCCAAGAGAAGAAGTTTACTTATAGATAGTGTCTCCGGTAAACATAAACAATGAGATCTTACTATATAGAAACTGGAAATAAAAACAGACAACGACCCGGAGCAATAAAGGCGCAAATCCATACAAAGTAACAGATGCCCGCTAGTTTAGTGTCAATTTCAGTTTCTGTTCTGTCTTAGTTTGTTTTATTCTTTTTTTCACAAGTACAAATTAAATCATTGTAGCAAAATCAACAATTTTCGCGTCAAAACTGAAACAAGAGTAATCAAAAGAGATAGATAATCATGTGTATAGTATAGTATACTATAGTATACGTACGTAATTTCAATTTCAATTTCAATTCATTTATTTTTATTCTTCTTTTTCCAACAAAACATAACACAGAATAAATCATGAATTATATCATAAACAAAAATATTCGACTTTGCAAAGGTATATGATACAGATAAACATAAGAATGCATACTGGCAACAATACAAAGTTAAGCTTCAGTTGAGAAAAAATAAACTATACAGGTGGAGACAGTTAATGGATAAGCAGTAACGATCCGCGTCAATGTCAGTGGAGAAAAAAAAAATAGAAGAGAAAAACATTGCCAACCCTGACTCACCTGTACCCTGTCTATAAAGGATTTATATTTTGGTGGACATGAACGTGATCGTTAAATCTCTATGCCCGTATCCTATTCGTTAGTGTATGATCTGTATATACAATCTGTTCTCATTACGTTGGATGGTAAGTAAAGCCTCTCTAACTGTAATAATGTAACAGGTCTTTCAGTAATCATTAGATGCTCTTCCTTATTGGACGTTATGAAAGACATACTTCTGTTTCTGTTGCTGCTATCTGTTTCCGGGATGATAATTATATATATATATATATATATATATATATATATATATATATATATATCTGTCCAAACTCGGTTTCAATCTATTAGTGTAATGACGGTAAGAGTAATGCCCCTTCTGCTACATTCTGTCTTCGCTGTCTTTTATTGTCTATATTTACCCTTCATGTTAAGAGTGTATATAATATGTAACGTATATTTTAAAGTAATCACTGTGCATGAGTGGTGTTCGTTATTTTGCACACTGTAATATATACATATATAGATACATGTACATTGAATAATAATGTGACAATGCTTTTGATGTTTAAAGTGTACAGTAAATGATATCGATATCACCGACACAGCATAATAATTGCATCGGTCAGGTTTGAGAGCCCCAATACCTCGATGGCATTGTACAATATTGATGACAGGAAGGGGATATTAGATCGAACTTGATCTGTTTTGACATGCCAGTTGAAACGTTTCTGACCTTTGGGGCGGTCGAGGACGATGATAGTCAGACTAACCGGCGACTGAATGCAGGACGGTAAGATCTCGAACACCAACTGCATGTCGAAATGATGGAAGTTAGCACGAGGTACGACCGTACGAGTACACGAGAGGCTATAACACTCGATATGTAGATTTGTACGATGTACCCTCCGTGTTAAACACTCACCACCAAAATGAAAGCAAATTAATTGATTTTCATTTCAGTTTCAGGGAACAGTTCTGGCACACTCCTGTTATGTTTTCTTTTCTTTTCTCTTCATTTCTTTTTTTCTCTCCTTTTCTTTTCTTTCGTTTCGTTTCGTTATGTTTAGTGATGAACTGTTGTTGTTGTTTTTTCGGAGCAAAAGTACATGGAATCAAAAGTTCTATAGACAAAAACAATATATATATGTATATATATATATATATATATATATATATATATATATATATATATATATTTATATATTGGAGATTATCATTACCCTTCTCTTTGTTAATCGTCATCAGCTCAAATGGGGGTTACTGTTCGTTGATCCGAAAATAAAGTAAGGTTCGTTTTTCCGAAGGTTCGTTATTCCGAAAACGAGGCAAGGTTCCTTCCAAAGATTCGTAATTCCGAACGTTCGATCTACACAGTTTATTGGGATTTTTTTAATCTTGTAAGAAAACGACAATCACTTTCGTCATGTAGGTGCTTACTATGTTTCATTGCCATGTAATATTATGAGAATAAATAAGCTGCGATTAATAGAATTTTCAGATGAATCGTTAAATCAGCCTTGAAAGTCTGATGATGAAGCAATTTGTTAATTGTTGTTTTTGTTTCCGAATAATACGATTGACAGTCCGAATAATTACGAGTTATAATTAAAAACAAAAACAACAGCACAATAAAAAGTCATGGTCATTAGATCGTTCTTAGGTGTTTATTCTTTTATATTGATTTGAATGAAATACCATTACCAAGGATCGATAATATTATGTTATGAATTCCTGTCTGGAAAATGATTTTTCACTTCTACTTCTTTCCCTTGCAAAATCCATAGGAATTCATGCCACGCTGTAGTAGTGGGAATGGTCGAATCAGTCGGTTTAAAGGGCAGGAAACGAAAACAAACTACGCTGGATTCCAACCGTGTAATAATATCATGGCATATACAGCAGGGTCAAGCACTGACCCGCTCAGACAGTATCTGCCAGGTGCTTCTTCACGTAAACTACAAAGTGACATACTGTTTACTCTTGCGTGGGCTATGTTGTTGTCGTCGCTGCGTGACTTTTTTTTTTTTTTTTTTTTTTTTTTAGCATGTGACATGCGCATTGTCATGCGCAGATTGCAGAAAATTGGAAGGATCAAAAGTTGCGGCAAAACCGTGGCGGGAAGGATCCCGTAAAAATGAATCGTACTCGTTCTGAATGAAGAGCAAGAATAAAAGGGAGAGGAGAGTAAATAACAGAGGAGGAAGAAAATGCAGAAGAAGATATTACATAAAATCCCGAAATGAAGAAAAAAAAAAGAGAGGAACAGATCTTTTCTAAACAGAGTCAGAGAGAGTTCACTCAGTTTTTCTCGTGTGATGAAAAAAATAGATCGAAAACGTCCTGTCAATCGGTTGTCCTTCAGTGGTTTAACACAACAATCGCTTCGCATCTACATCTGGTTGGCAACCATATATGGGAATTTTTTTTTTCTATTTATTTTTGCCAGTATAGCAAGAAATATTATGAATTTCAGCTCTCATTCTCTCCGTCAGATTGTGGTATAATAAAGCGACAGATATTTGGGTACAAAATTTATCGTCCTTTTCATCCTTCTATCTATCTGATCTCTCTCTCTCTTTCTCTCTCTACCTGATCTAGCTATCTGATCTATCCACCTACAGTATCTGTATTACTCAATCTATTGTATATATACTTCTTTCTGTCAACTCAATCAGAGTATCCCCCCCTCTCTCTCTCTCCCTTCCTTTCTATCTCTCTATTATCTTTATATGCGACATGTAGGCCTAATTTGCTTTCACCGCCTTATATAGGTTTATCTTTCTTTTCGCCTACGCATCTATATGATCTCTTCATCTGATCTAACTATTCAAGTTATATTCATTCATCTGTCTATTCATCTACCTATATATTTCTCTCTGTCGTCTTATGTACATCGCGCATTTCAATCTCTCTCTCTCCCTCTCCCCTCTATCTCTCTTTGTTATCTGCAATGCACGAGTGACAGAGATGTAGAGTGCATAATATACTTTTGGCAGGGTAGCACATTGAACTCTTCAAATCTGGATCAGTGCTTTTGATGCTTGGGAGTATACATAATATTGGTTGTTGAGGCATTCCTGGAAAGGGAAAAATGACGCCTGTAAAACGCACTTGACACCAATGTAAACCTCTGGGAGAATAAATGTGCAATGTGGTATAGGAAGTAAGTTTATCGAACCTGATGAGCTATATGACAACTGTTCGGAAGGAAATGAGCCGAAATCACTTCTGATAATACGGGCATCGACTTTTCTTTCTTTTTTTTTTTCTTTCTTTCTTTATGCATGTACTGAAATGATCAAATGAGTCCATAGTGTGAGCGGAGTACTTTCTAGTCTTTAAATGAAACCATTGAGGAAGTAATCAGGCCTATAGGATCAACATAGCGTGCTCTGTTTAGGTTACTATGATTACCTTTGGCGCCAACACGTCGATATCAGTTTGCTTTTGTTTGTTTTCTTTGCGCGGCAACGTTCATCATTTTGTAAGAGACGTCTGGAATCAAGGCTACACAGGAGCGTAGAAGCTGAAATAAAAATCGCCTTTTTATGGTGAAATGCCGCGCTATAGACGTGGTGCAATCATTTACCGTCAACGCGGCAAATACAGTAAACCAGGAAATCCAATTTCAGTGTCCTAAGTACATACCCTGGATTGTAATCATGATCTATATGTAGTTGTTTACATGTCACATGAGATGTTTTGTCGTTTATTAATGACATCAAATGTGCATGAGATTGCATTAAACATAACCATTGCTTAAAAGTGCTCAGTTAACTAGAAACAGGCAAGCAATAAATATACCTCCGCAAAAAAAAAAAAAAAAAAAAAAAAAATGCCCTCAGCCCCTGCCCCGTCCACAAAACCCATCCAGATATGATGCTTTAATACCAAACGCAATCTTTAGGGCTAAATGCATGTGTAGTTATAGAGTAACAAAAAAGAAGGGATTCCATATTAATTTGGGATCGAAATAACCAACCAATCTGAAGCACAGAATCTAGTTATTCTTGTCTTCAGCAGTTTTGGGTAACATTTTGTAAGGCAAGCTATATAGAAACGTGTTAGTTCATGTTAATAAAGATGTATCTTATGGTAAGTTCAGTCAACTTTCGAATTCGCTCGACTTCCAAAAAAAAAAAAAAATGAAATAGGCCTACATGAAAAATACGTGAGGGAAAGCATCCATGTACGTCCTGTTTAACGGGCTTTTCCACGAAACTTTCTAGATTAGGATACTCAGCGTAAAAATTCACCACCAAGTAAAAGAAAACACAGAGAAGTTGTTTTAATTGAAACGGCAGATGAAGAAAAAGATCTACATATGGATATTTTGAGCAAAATCTGTCACGCAAAAGCTGTCATCAAGCATGACAGGGGCGGATGGGGGGGGGGGGTTAGGGGCTTCACCCCCCCCCCCCCACCCCTTGGGCTCAAAAAAATGTGAAGACCTTTTTTTTTTTGAGGGGGGGGGGGGGCTTGTCAGCAGATTTTTTTTGGGAGAGGAGGGCACCAATCTTTTTTTCTTTTGCCTGTCATGACCCAAAATTACCCCCCCCCCCCCCCACTTCATAGCAAAAAGATAGATCCGCCCCTTATACATAGCTTGGAATTTCAGTAAATTGGGAAAACATTTCCTTTTGGACAATGGTTCTAATGAGCTATGATACATCATTCTTATGTTACCATGGAATTTTTTTATTTGTTATTGCTTCACAAGGTCGTATGTAGTCACGAACTATTCAAAAGGTTGTGCATGTCATGTTGCGCCACTCTTGTTATGAGAATTAATCAAGCAATGTTCAACATGAACTCTCGAGTAAAAATATCTTACAAGCTGATACAAGCAAGTTTTTAAAGTGATTTGTTTGAATGTATAAGTTTTATTCAAGAGATATTCATGTCATGTACGCACAGAACACATTGAGTAAATATGTGTGTCTTCACATGTACATGTATATGTATATCATTTTTCGTCATTAACAATTACGGCACTATCAACAAACTTTACAACAATACTTTGGAGCCTATATTCTACAAGCTTCTGCTTTTTATTAGGCTTCTCATAGTTATTCATAACTACTAGCAGATTAGTATTTGCTTACACATTAATGTTCATTTCCGTCTCAAATTAACTATTTTTGTGTTGTACTTCTCTTAAAATCACATGGTAGTTGTCACTTGATATACACGCTTCTGTGCCCGTATGGTATGGTAACATTTTTCTGTACCTTATTGAAACTGGTTTTGAAGGGAATGCAAATTACAAGCTCTGCTTTTTAGATTCCCCTCAATTTTCAACAATATTGAGTAAGTATTGTGAATCTTGGCTTCACTATTTATTGTGTGTTTTTATGCTATTTCGATATGGGAGGAATTTATACAGTATGTATATTTCTTTTTTGCGTGATATGGTTTGTACATTTTATATGCTTTGTTGAAAATGAAAAAGAATAAACGAAATGAAATAAAATTGTATGATATGCGGAAAACGGAACAATGATATATATATATATATATATATATATATATATATATATATATATATGTGTGTGTGTGTGTGTGTGTGTGTGTGTGTGTGTGTGTGTGTTCGACTTCTTTTCTGGGGACCCCGCAAGCATCTGCTTTCTGTAGATTGTCACCTCCCTCCCCGTCCCTTAGGGGTTTCTCGCACATTATCTTGATTTCTCAAAGGAAATGAGATACTCGACTTAATGTGAATCCATTCTGTATCATGAAATACTATTGAAAGTTCAATCTGTATAGGCCTACACTGAATTTTCAAATATCTGTTACTCTTCGTTGAACTATAGGTGTATGTTACAAATATAGTTTTTATGGAAACTTAAAAAAAATGAAAAACGAAAAAAAAAAGGTAGACGGACTGTATCCGTATAAAGAAGAGATTCGTAAGACATATTTGTCACATTTTTAGGAGAAAGAGAAGGAAAGAGAAAGAAATTTAGTCTCTGTGGAGACAAAGTTACTGACTCCACATACATAAGAACACCTCAAACTCTTTTTATATTTCAGGGGATAACCAATTGGCCTGTTTTCACACCGCACATGAATCAAGCGAACTCATGTCGAGCACGTCGTACTATCTAAACTTTCGGAATTACATGAGGTAGTGACTTGTTTTCTTTGACACTATATATATGCTCAATTATATACGGAGGGAATCAGTTTAGATTTGCAAGCGTGAGACCAGAAAGTGCAGTGGCCTCATCTCGTTTTCCAGATCAGTGCGATTTTTGTGTCGGCGGATAATGGTGATATTTACTATCTGTCAAGGAGAAACAGCGAGGACGTGATTGTTTTTTTTTTTATTATTCTGTTGCGATGTATTTGGTTTTGTTTTGTTTTGCTTTGGGTTTTTTTGTTGTTGTTTTTTTTTTGGGTTGTTGTTGTACTGTCGCGAAATAAAAAAAAAAAAATGCCTCCGAGGCCTGAAAAGTCAAATCAAATGAAATAAAAAAAAAAAGAAAATAAAAAGAAAATAGGGTGGTATAGAGGGGAGGTCATTAACGTGACGCTTCGCATCCTGGGGGCATTTCATGAAGCGTTTTGTCAGATATTTCGTCTGACAAACTGTTATAAGCTACTGAAATCCTTGCATCTGATTGGCTGAGAGCAAATTTGTCCGACAGAGTTTTTGGCAAATGCTTCATGAAATGCCCCCCCCCCCCCCCCCCCATGTGCTGTTTTGTCTTTAAAAGGGCCTAAATACTTTTGGAGGGGCGGGGAAGTTGTGGATTGCTAAAAGAGCTTCTCAATTTATTTGACTATATTCACCTGTAGCTTGCTTCATTGTGACCAATAATATTTGCAACATCTATGAAGTACCCTCCACCTGGTAAAAGCATGATTATGACGTACACATGTATCTATAAATCCCTATGATACTGACCTGTTCTCACAAATGATATTCCGTTTGATAGGAACTCGATCGTTGAATTTGTATGCATGCATCAGCCTAATGATTCAATGTCTATTTCCCTTGTCCTTCGTCTTCTCCTTATCTTATCTCTCTCTTCCTCTCTTTATTGATTTCACGTTCCAGGTTGGTAGAAATAACCTTCGTTATAGAGGTATGTTGAACATTTCGAATGCGTTTGGTATGGTATATAAGCCCAATGTATTCGAAATGATAACTCG